>MU279078.1:0-209541 GCA_022385715.1 Xylaria cubensis | reverse complement strand
AAATTAAATATAATAATAATAGTTTTAATAATAAATATAATATATAATATATAAAACTAAAGCTTAAAAAAAAAAAAAAACAAGTTTATAGTATGGATAAAAACAGTAAGCTAATATTTAATAGCTTATAGTAGCTAAAGGTATGTTATAATAATTTTTTTAACGTAATAAAGTAATTTGCTTTTTATAAACGTAGCAAAAAAAACCTTAAAATTTAAAAACTCCTGCTTTATTTTTGCTTTATTTAAAAATTAAAACAAAAACTTTATTACTTATAAAAAGTTTATTTTAATAATTATATTTAT
The DNA here is from genome assembly GCA_022385715.1 of Xylaria cubensis. Taxonomy (NCBI): domain Eukaryota; kingdom Fungi; phylum Ascomycota; class Sordariomycetes; order Xylariales; family Xylariaceae; genus Xylaria; species Xylaria cubensis. Next base: position 209,236 of record MU279078.1, on the reverse strand, counting down.
TATTAATATTATACTTTTATTTTTAACGTTTATTGCTTATATATATATATATTAAATAAAAAAAATAGCTAAAGCTGTTTTTAGCACTTTATTAAAGCTTATAAAAAAAAGCATTATAATAAGCAAACGTTTTGCTTTATTTATTTCCCTTTTTTTAGCTCTTTTTTTAAAAGAAATTAATATAATAAAACTTATTTATGCTTAATAAAGCAAATAAACTATTAATATAGCTACTTTATTTATATATAATATTATTATTAATATAAATTTAAACATTAATACGTTTTTAATTAATAACTTTAAACGTATTATTAATAATAACTTATAAAATATATATATATGCTTATAATTTTGCTTTAAATTTAAAACTTACATTTTATTAATTAATAATAACGTATATAAGCTTAAGCTTAGCTTAAAAAACGATTTTAATTAAATTATAATTAAAAAAAAGATTTATAAAAAAAAGCAATTAAGATTAAAACTTAAAGTTTTATTCCGTATTATAAAAGGTTTTTTTTTTATATTATAAATCTTATTAATTTTTACGTTTTATTATATAACTTATTTAAATATACTTTAATATAATTTTTAATAATAGTTTTTATTATTATTAATTAATTAATACGTTATAAAAATTAAAATGTTATAATATATTTAATATAAATAAATAATAAGCTTAAGCTATATAAAGTAACGTTTAAAGCTAATAAAAAATAAGCTATTTATATAATTATAAGTATTTTAACTTTTAATTTTTTTTAAAAAATATATAATAATTAATTTTTTTATAAAAAAAGTTATAGCTAAAACTAAATAAAACTTTAATTAAATTATATAATTAAAACATAACTTAATAAATTAAATTATATTTTTATTTAAATTAATTAAACAAAACTTTACTTTTTTTAGTTTTAAACTTTTTAAGCTTTTAATACGGATTATTTTTATTACTTAATATAATAACTACTAAAAATTTTACAACTTTAAAATTTATAAAAAAAAGTAGGTTTACATAATTTATAGTTATAATTATATTTTTAAAGCTTATTACGGACTAAAAAAATATATTAATTATTATAACTTATACTTTACTTTATTTATTGCTTGCTTAATTAAACTTATTATTAAAAGAAAAAAGCTAGTAAAGCTTATAAAAGCTTAACTTTATACGTTTAAACAATTTAATAATAAAGCATATAAAATAATAAAAAAGGCGGCGGCAGCAGTAGCTAACCGGATAAAAACGTTTATCCCCCTTTTAATTATCCTTTATACGGTTAATATTATAAAGGAAAACATAAAGGCAGAAGGGGCTTTAACCTTAAGATTAACTATTTTTAATATTATACAAACTTTTTAGCCTTTTAATAAGCGAAAAAATATTTATAACAATTATAAGCGGGCTATAATTAATATTATTATTATAAACTTATAATTATTATTTTAAGATTTATTCCTTATAACTATATATTTAATAGCTTTAAAAACATATATTTTAGCTTTATAATTAAATCTTTAAATATATAAAGACTTTTTTTTAAATATTTTTTTATTAATTTAACTTTTATTAAAATATTAAATACTTTAAAATAAAAAAATATTTTTATTTTTAAGCCCTTTTATTTTAAATAATAAATATATTATAAAATAAACTATGCCTGCTTAATTAAAGCATTAATTATAATAAAAAGTAAAAAGCTTTTATAATAATATAAATAAATATATAAAAATTATTTTTTATTTATAATACGCTTATTAATATAATAAATAATTTATAAGCAGATATTATTTTAGTTTAAAAACTTTAAACGTATTTTATAAAAATAAAAAATATATATAAAAACTACTTTTTATATTAAGCTTTTACCTTTAAAAGCAATTAAAAAGCAAACTTTTTTAAAATAATAACTTATATTTATAATAAATAAAAACATATAATATATTCTTTTATTAATATTTATTACTTTAACATTATATATATATAAATATATAGCTTTATAATTTATAACGTTTATTAATTTTTATAATATATTATAAAAAACTTAGTAATAAATTTTTTATAAACTTTTTTATGCTTAATTAATATTTTAATTATTAAAAGTTTTAACGTTATATATTAAAGCTAAACTTTAAAAATAAATAACTATTATAACTTTATATTTAATTAATAAATTATAAATTATATTATTAAATATAAGTTAATATAATAAATAATTAATACTTTTATATATAAAATAAAGTTAATATTTAACTTTATTATAATTAATATATTTAAATCGGCCTTTTAAATTAATAATAACTTTTATATAAGCTTTAATTATTATATTTTATATATAATTATCCTTTTTTAAAATCTTATTTTTAAAACACTTATAAAAAAGATTAAAACAAATAATATATAAATATAAACTTTAATAATTATAAAGCTTACGCTTTATATTAAAGTTCTTAATTATATATTTTTTAAAAAAGTTATAAAAAACTTAAATAATAGCATAAAAAAGGTTTTTAAAAAGATTTACGTTATTATTTTTATTTTTATAAGATTTAAACATTATAATACTTTTTAATAAAATATAAAAGTTATATTACTTAAACGTAAGCTTATTTAAAACCGTTATAACGGGCTAATTATAAAAAAGCAATAATAACATTTTAAGAATTAAATATAGCAAGCAAAAAAAGCTTATTAAACAAAAAAAATCTATAACATAAACAATATTATTAAACTTTTTATAATAGTTAAATAAAAAAACCTAGCTAACTAATTAAGCTTTTTATTAATTAAACATAATAATAAAATATATATTAATTTTATAATAAAATATAAATATTTATAACTTATATTTTAATTATTTAAGCTATTAAAAACAATGTTTTTAACTTTTTTTATAAACATAAGAACCTTTTATTAATATATAAATAAAAACTACATATATTTATAACAATTTTTAACGTTAAAGTATATAAAGCTTATTATAAAGTTAAATTTATAGTTTGAAATAATAATAAAATTAATATAAGCTTTTTAAAATAAGTTTAAGCTTATATAAATAAAGCTATTATAAAATTATATAACGCTTGTTTTAAAATAAGCTATTATTTAAAGTTTTTTTAAAACATAAAAATAATATTTATTTTAAAGCTAAATAAGTTAAACTATATAATAATTAAAGCTTAAAAGCTTATTTTTTTTTATATTAAAAAAGAACTAAAAAAAATCTTAATAAAACATATAAGAATTATTGTTATTTTTAATAACATTTTATTAAAGTAATAGTTTAGCGCTTTTTTTAATAAAGCTATTTTAAACTTAGTTTTAATATTTATTTATAATATTAAATAAAACATTATTATTAAAAAACAAGTCTTTTTTATTTTAATAATAAATATTATTAAAGCTTTTAATATAATATTTAAAAATAAGTTTATGTTTTGCTTTTTAAAACAAAGCTAAAATTATTATATAGCTTATTAAATATAAACTTTTATAATTAACCGCATAGTTATTTTAAAACTAAACGTTATAATATTCCTTATAAAAAAACTAAAATACGGCTTACTTTAAAATTTTTTTATTTCTTTTATATTATTTATGCTTTTTTTATTATTGCTTTTTAAGCTAAAAATTTTTTAAGATTTTTTTAACTACGTAAATAATATAACGTTAGCAAAATATAGCAAAAATGCTTAAAATAACGCGCTTATTTTTACTTTTAAAGCTTTATAAGCTATAAATTAAAAGTATAAAAACGTTATCTTTTTTAAACTTAAAAAATGCAAGCTAATCTATATTTTTTTAAAAAAACAAAAATTTAAAAGACTTAATAATAATAATAAATATTATAATTTTACTTTTTAATAAGTTTATTAAATAGCTTAATATATATTTAAATAAAAAGTTATAATTTAAATATTATATAAATATTTAAACAAAAAAAACGTATAAAATTAACGCCTTTTTTTACTTTTTAAACAATATTAAAAAAGGCATACTTTTATTAATCTTATTTAAAGTAATATAAACAATTATAGTCCTTATTATTATATATAAAAGCATTATATAATATTTTAATCTTATATGCTACTTTTTTAATAAACGTAATTATTCCGTTATTTTTAAAATAAAACGCTTAATTAATAAAATTTATATTGCTTTTAATATAATAATAAAAGCAATAATCTTAATATAACGTACTTTTATTTTATTTTATTACATTTAAAAAGTTTAACTTTTTAATAATTAAACTATGTTTAAACTATATACGATTTTTTTTTATAACTTAATTAGTTTAATTTAATAAACTTTACTTTTTTATTTTATAACTTTTAAACTTTATTTATAAAAAAAAACAATATTATAAAAAGTAAGGTTTTTAACCTTTAAAATTAATAAGCTTTTAATATAACTTTCTTTTTTTTTTTAAAAAGGCCTACGCTTTTTTAAAAAAAAGCTAGCTTTAACTTAACATAAAGCTTAATTTTAAAATATTATAACATAATAAAAGCATATTTAAATAGCTTTTAAAATATATTTATAATTTAAAGCTTTATAATATATATTAAAAGTATTATTTTTTATAAAAAAGCTAATTAGTTTTATAAAAAAAAAGTTTTTTATATAAAATATATAAACGTTTTAAAAGCTGTTTTATAATTTATAAGCAAATATAAATTATAAAAAAGCTATTACTTTTATTTTTATTTAAATAACTTATTAATACTTTTAAGCTTTTTTAATATTATATTTATTAGTTTTAAATATTATTTTATAAAGTTTAAAAAAATTATACTTTTATTTATAAAAAAAACTATATATTTATTAGTTTTTAAAATATATTAATATAAAAAGTAATAAAGCAATAAATTATTACATTAATAAATTATCCGCCTTTTTTTTTTAAAGGATTATATTTTTTATTTTAATAAGCTTATATATATATATATATATTAAGCTATAAAAAATATTTTTAAAGCATAAAGTAAAAAATAATAATATAAATATTAATTTAAGTTATATAAAAACTAAAGCTTTAATTAGCTATATATATTAAACAACCTTTTAAAACTTAAACTTTTAAAAAAATTATTATATAAATTATTTATTAAAAAGTTAAGTTATAATAACTTTTTTTTATATTATAAACGTTTTATTTATTTAAATAATAATATTATAAACTATAAGTATAGCTTAAAAAAAAACTAAAGGTATATTTTTATTTACTTTAAATAACGCAATAATTTGTTTAAAAGTTTACTGTTAAAATAAATTAAAAAACTTTTATTAAAACTAAAAACTAGCTTTAAGTTTTATAAGTTTTAAAAATTAGTTTAAATTAATAAAATAGCTTAATATTAAAGCTTAATTTATAAATAAATTTTAATACGCTTATTAAATAAGCTATAATAATAATTAAAACTTTTAATAAAAAATACTTAAATAATAAACTAATTAATATTAACTATTAAATTCGTATAGCTTTTACTTAAGAATGCTTTATTAAATAAGCGCTTTATGTATAACTTTACCTTTTTTTTAGTTATTTTTTTTATTAAACAATAGCAGACTTTACTGCTATTTAACTAAATATAAATTTTTTAAAGTTATTTAAAAAACCCTGTTACAATTAACTACTAAGGCTTTATAGCTATAGTTGCATATTAATTAGAAATAGAACTCCTTAGGCTAGACGTTAATGAACTATTACTACTATTACTACCGGGAGACGCATCTTGGCCACAACGCCTCATTATATATTATCCTAAGACAAAACGACTTGCAACTGATTGCTGCTTGGATGCTTCATTCCTAGTCTTACAGTGTGTAGTTCAGCCTAATTATTACCCTCTTTATAGTCACGGACCACAGCATTACGATTTGGCGGATTCGACCGCAATCACTAATACTATATTTAAACTTTACCGTACATAGGATTTTTACTGCTTCTATTCTCAAGACTACCTTTAAGTTTGAGTTTTTTATGTTTACCATACATTAAGTTTTCAGCCGCGTCAGCGGTGCTGAGGCCCTCGACGCTGCTTCCTTCACTTTCTTCTGTATGTAGGTAACCAAAAATGAATCTTGTAACTTTTAATATATTATACTTTGAATTTACTGAATCAATACAATATTTTTCGGAGTTTTAATACAGTTTTCTATTTAAGTCTCGTCTTGTTTCTTAATACCGGGCACTTCGCAATTGTATGCTTCGTTTTCATATATTGGCATGTACCGACGACTAAGTACTGGACCGGCAAGTAGCTGTGGCAGCTGTGGTAAGATTGTGGCTGCAGGTAACCGACTGGCGGTAAGGTCAGGAGTAGTAGTAGACATTCCAACTACACATGAATCTCTCGACCCCATCTATGTTGTGCTAGCTACAGCCTCCACGCTGGGGTCGTTACCCAAGACGCAGCGCTACTGTAATTACTCCTGAGTTTTTCCCAGAACGGAGAGGATGCTGTTAGCTGAAATCGCTAAAGCCAACAGCGAAGATACAATAGTCTTGCAGCTATTCTCCAAACTCCTGGGCGTCTCACTAGTACAACCGCTTGCCACAACGTATGAGCAATGGACCCCGAGAAGGGCCGGTTGCTTTCTCAATGCGCCATCTAGTTGCGAGGATGCCTCGAAGCATCTAAATACCTAACCTTTGAGATGTTATATGTTGGCTTCGTGTTTTTGATCGGGAAGAATGCCTTAGTCTTATTCATAACAAAATCTCCCATATTTATCACGCACATCTGATCTTCGCTCCTGTTCCTATGCATACTAGATGTCTTTCATTTGTGTATATCTTAAGATATAGAAATGTAAAACCTGATCGCATCTACTCTTTGTTGCTCTTTAGAAGACGGCTTTGGAATATAAGGCGACGTGATGGGGAGTCAAAATCAGAACCTCCATGCATGGACGACATCACAGCCCACTGTTACTTTCAAGCAATGAAAAGGTTGTGCTGTTTCGACTGTTAATGCCATATGCTCTAAAACGCAAAAAATATTTTATACCCGGTAGTATCACACCAGTTTATTCGGGCAATACGTATTCATTATATTATCCCATATTAACGATTCTAACACAAATTATGACGCCATCTACTTCCTAAAGTTATGCATTCGAGAATTATCTGCTTCAGACGTTGATATCATAATAACTTTGTCGAGTTGCGTCTCTGCGGGCGCACTGTCGTCGCTGAGCTGCACGTGCTAGCTTGAGGCTGCCTATTCGCCTTCGTGTGGTTGCTGCAGAGAATCGATTGAAAGTCTCTCAACAGCTATGTGATTGTGGCGAAAGGTAATTGGCAGTACTGCTATTGGATCCCCCGTGTCAGAAAATGCAATCAGTGGTTTAATTCCTCGACTATATCGCCTCAGTCGCCAATGTTCTAGATAATCCCGAATACATTGATAGAACAATATCAGGGTAATAATCCTATATCAGTGCTTCGTTAGTCGATTCAGGATATGAATACAAACCTAATTACTTACGTTGCCAAAACCCACAGAAGGATGATTAAGATTTCCTGTGGCGGCTGCTGCGCTTCGGCATATTCGACGATTCCATAAACCGATGCTGCGAGCAACATTGTTTCGGCAAAAATAATCAACTCCAAAGATAGAATGGCAGATTGTCTGCGTCCAAAGGCCAAGGAAAGCGAATCCCAGAATATAATGAAGCCATTCTAGCAGTAATCTTAGTCATGACCCGCATGCTGCCGTCAGTAGTGCACTCACAATCGTGAAAAATTGAATACTCCAGTCACCCATCCAGTTCAACGAGACTACAGCGATTATCGAAACTACCGCCGGTAATAAGCGTAAAAGTCTCAGAATTCGCCTGTACTTGCGCCACCCGCTGCGCGGCATATCAATCAGACGAAGCACGCAGGCAGAAGGGCTCCCAAGGAATATACTTTCTCTAAAATTTAAGAAGATTGACCAACCCATTGCGTGAAGAAGGGTTAACCTATGCAGAAGAGCTCTTATTTAAGAGAATGGGTACTCTCTTGGCACTACTGAGCCACCTAAGCCTGTTATATTCTTACGGCCCCAAGGCTTGGCGTTTCAACTTTGGCCATTCAGCGCCCCAAAATGTTAAGCTGCTGCGCGCCGGGAAGGGTAAAAATAGCTGATGGCGCATTCACTATACCTTCCGACTAATGGAATAGGCTGCCTGCTAAACTGGAAATGCAGCATTGTTAAATAGCTGATGATGAGATATACAAGAGCACAATAAAAGGTCAGCAGTTCATCTACTAGATACGCTTTCAAATCTCTGTCGTTGTAGACAGAAAGGGGCTAGCAAAAATTACCAACATCACAACTCGATGGTGAATCACGATGCTGGCCGTCCGTTGTTCACATACCGTGTTACACCAGGAGGTGACACCAAGAGGGACAGCTAAGTAGCGACATAGCCGAAGATACTACCCAAGTGAAACTTGGTGTAGATAAGATAGGCCTGCCCGCTCTAGGTACTTCACGTTAGTTTTCGTAGTTTCTACTCCATTTACATGTCCCAATCCATACACGCCTTGTCCACGGAACGCAATGAAGCCATCGCGAGTGTTCTCCCAGAAAGGATGGCGACGTTCAGGGGCGATTAACGTGGGTATAACATATACGTGCGTCTTACTCTTGTTAATCTGCTTCTCGGTTAGTATTTCTCAACCCGGGGCCAATTTGATTTTGCCCACCATCATTTTTGAGGGCCCCTGCACTACGTCATCAACTCTAAGTTTGTTCCTTCACCTATTAATTAATACGATTTCCGGCGCAATTCTCGCATCCTCAAATTTCTTTATGCAAGTTCTTAGCGCACCGTCTCGCGAAGAGATCGATCGAGCTCATGCATGGCTTCGATCACTCGAAATCGGAGTCCCATCGTTTAAGAACTTATGGCACATGTCACGGTTCAAGCTAATTAGCTGGTTTATTTTCCTTTTTAGCTCCGTTCCGATACATTTTTTGTTCAACAGTGTAGTCTTCCGAACGGATTATTTAGGCTCTGAATGGCATTTAACCATCTCTACGGAGGCTTTTACAGAAGGAGCGGAATTTTTTCCACCGGGGGCTAGCCTTTCACCTGCCGGATCACCAATACTAGTTAACACATCGGATATAACCTATGCGGATGATGGTGATCATATTGGTCAGTGGTTAGGGTATGGACATCCCGTTCCTCTCATCCAGTACTGGGAAGCTTCCTCAATCGTTCGCCAAAATCTGTCTTCCGTCGCAAAAAAAGCCCATAACTGGACCGTCCTGAACGTTGAGGATTGCCAAGCCCAGTATATCTCCTGTAATCCAAGAACAACATACGATGATGTGGTTGTCATCGTTGAAACTGGCACTTCCAACTCCACAGGATGGACCAGATCGGAACTATTCGATTTTCAACCGTTTAGCAACCTCTCGTCTTATTGGGACTCGCATGTTCCTCCAGAGGGCATCAATTCTTTGTGGTTTTCAACTCAATGCCGCACTGAACGTCACGTATCAGTGTTTGGAAGGAAGTCTGATTATTGCGCAAACACATGCCTTGGAGCACTTGGAGCCCTTGGCATGGGCTCTGGGCTAAGCCATAGCCGGTTCGATCCCGACGATGTCTCACAGCCGCAGGAGCCTTGGCTTCTAACCCCTTTTAACGGGCTAGAATCGGACTGGCCACCGGATCGGCGTTATGAGTTCAACCACGAGTTTGATACGTTTCGTGTCAGTCATTGCCTCGCACAACCAACCCAGCCAACCTGTAAAGTGGGCGTTTCCAACGCCTTGCTACTTATCGTCGTAGGATGTGTATTTATCAAAGCCATGCAGGCTACAATAGTAGTTTGGAAACTTCCGACTGCTTCGCTCGTCACCCCTGGAGATGTAATCGAATCATTTCTTTCTTACCCGGATTCACAAACTCAAGGTCTTTGCACTTTAGATACTACTGACAGTGAACGGCTTGAAGTTAGTCTCCTCGCCAACTCTAGCACACAGTGGCGCTAATTATTAATTTGGCTCATAGTATGGGCCACGTAATAGGTGGACGCCTGGGATGCATGTTCTGCTACCCCGTATGGTGCAGAGGCCCAAACGTCCTGGAAAGCAGCACCGCCTTGCATCAGCCATCACCATTTCGGCTTGGGCGCGTACGTACTCAATTTTAATCGGCGGTTTCATTCTACTGACCGTTGGCCTCGGTTTCGCGTCGGTGACCACAGGAAATGATTAGTAAGCGTTTGCTGTATTGTTGGTTTTATTTCCAAGTTTAGTAACAGAAACTTATCTTAACTTCATTATAGCTCTTATTCTTTCGATTTAACGAATAGGATCATACCATTGAGCCTACGGCTTGACTATTTCAGTAGTCTTCTACTTGCTAATGCGCCACAACTGGTTTTCTCTCTATGCTACATTTCGTTTAATGCACTCATTACCCGTCTTCAAGTCGAAAGGGAATGGAACTCGCTCAGTTCAAAATTCCAACCTCTTCGAGTCTCGTACCCCATGGGCGAGCAGGTCTCAAGCTATCGTTTGCAGCTTCCTTATAGGTACAGCGTACCTATGATTGCAATCAGCATTTCCTTACACTGGGTAGTGTCGAATGGACTATTCCTCTACATAATCGAAGGTGGTGAGTACAGGCGACTACATAATCCACGGATTAACTAACCAAAACAGGTTTTGTGCAATATGACTTTAATATGGATCATTCTACTGAGCTGCCAGCACTATTTAGTGTCTCCAACGAATCGTTTATTACACTTGGATATTCTCCATTTTTTATCCTAGTTCTCTTTATCGCAAGCTTCGTTTTAATCATATGTTCACCTGGGCTTGTCGGACTACAAAAGCTCAATTTCAAAATGGTGACTGGAGGTTGTAACTCTTTGGTGATTTCTGCGGCATGCCACCCAAGCGATTTGGTAATGGACCAGCAAGCAACTTGCGAGCAGAGAAGTCACTCGCTGCAGCGCTCTATTGATCTAACGCGCAGTAAATTCATCCCTTTTGCCTTTTTATGATAATTGTTAAGAATTATAGATGCTGTACACGCAGAAGAACCAGAGACCACGCTTCTCGGTATTCGAACGAATACGGACGCTGAGGAGAGAAAACCCTTCAAGTTGGCTCAAAGAAAACTGCGTTGGGGGGCTATGGCACTCCCCCGCCACCTTGCCGAGTGCGTAAAGGCGGTGGACGGGAGAGAGGTACATCATCTTGGTTTCGGCGGGGCTGAGGATGAAATCTGCGAGCCCAGCGATGATCATTTCTATGCGTAGTAGGGTGCAAGATTTATGAGGGATTCATTTGTCTACTTGGATTTTATTCTTTGGATTCACGTCTTGGTTATCAAGTATGGATTCAGCCTAATTAACCTGATTTACTGGTATCTAACCAAAATTGTCTCTGCGTCAGGAAAGGGGTTGGTGTTTCCTCTACGGCGCATCCTAAACAAAAAGAACTTATTTAGGAAGGTTTTTCCTTTTGAACTGCAGAAATAAGTACCAGTTCTAACACGACTCGTGGTTTCGGCAATAGGGGCTGCAACCATTACATCAAATATTATTTTAAATAAGTAGATAGCAAGGCCGTATAAACAGCTAGATGCACTTGATTAAACAATAAAAAAATGCTCGGATAATACTATTACTAGGTGTTTATGCGGCCCGGACAGCATTCTTTGACCATGGCTAGGCTTGGCTCCAGCCAAGAGAGCCATTGGTTTTGCTCGTTGCGGCGGAGATGTACTGTGGTCTCGAGTTCTGGTAGAGCGACGTTGAGAACGTTGATTTTTTCTGTCTGGAGCAAGGCACTGTAAAAATTGGTGGAATTTGGTAGGCGTTGCTTTCATGCCATACTTGCTAGATGGTTACTTAAAATATTGGAGCCTTTTCGGCAAAAAGGTATACTAGAACATGTAATCGTAGCAAGTGGATATTTGATGTTGTAGAAGTTATGGAGGTAATTGACATCTGCCACCTGTGCGGGGTTTCTTATAAGCACTGTCCCTCGTATCTTCCTACAACTGGTTAAATAGTCTTGAATATAATAGATATAGTTGTTAATTTAATCGTAAGAACTGTTGTGTCGGAAGCACTAGTTAAGGTACTCGCAGTGTCTCTCACTATTGTAGTTACCAGTAGAGGCTAACGAGAATAACTGCAAGGTTCAGATTCTAGCTACATATATACTTGAAAGTGACTATAGTTTGTTGTACGCAAGACTAATTGTAGCGGCGGTCGTTCGTTAGGAGAACACGGATATTATAGTAGAAAAATGATCTGTTCTGTGGCGGACTTTTAATAATGAAAATTGATCGGGTGTAAAAAGCGCGTTTTATTCAACTAGGTCTACTCTATCTATGGGAGGCTAAAAACTAGGGGTACGGGAATAGGGGTAGTGGGGGAGTTTGACAGGAAAGGGAGGAGAAGGGAGTTACGGCTACGGTTACTAACTACATTTCGACTTATACTTTTTACTCTGCTTTTCTTTTGTAAGCACTCCGGTGCTGAAACTACATACCAGGCTGGCCCTAGCACTAAACTTGGTCTGCTCCTCGCGAGCGGCCGCTGACCGGTCCTGTGCCTGGAACCTGTATTATTTTACGAAAGGATACTGAGTACTGCCCTCACCCGGAGGAAGGAGGCTGCAGTAGGGAGGCCCCAATGGGCACACATCTACGGATACGATTTGCTGGACGGGTGGCTTATAGTGTAATTATCTCCTAGACTCAGCACGCCCCTGATGCCCTACGGGAGGCTCTGGGACCGACTGCAACGCAGCGTCCCCTGGCGATAAATAAAACAAACAAACAAAACCTTTAATGCACGCTTTTCAGACTGTAATTTATCGTTTCTATGGATACAATTCATTTTAAATCTACTCACTACGAGAGCAAAAGGGTAGTGCGAGGATTTCTTCGACCCTGAGCAGAAAGGTTTCATTAAATTCTCACTCGGCCTCAATTGGGAAATCGAACAGCATAAGCAGACATCAGTCACCACCATGTCAGACGCTGCTGTAACCCCCAAAGGTGGTGTCAATTGCAGACGGAGCCCCAAAACATTAGCTTCGGCGGCAATGAATGGGATGTGACACCGCCCCGCGCTTAGGAATTTGATCGTCATTGCTAATCGCTAATCGTTGCAGTTCTATTTTAATGTTTTAGCACCCTATTTATCGTAGGGTTCTCTATTGGCAAGGCACACTTTATCAAGACTATTGTAGTGCTGCCTACCGATCAGGCATATGTGTAAGCACGGGGGTGTTACGGAACAGAACTGCAGCCCTATAATACCACAACACTATCAAAAGACAGAATGTTGTCAAGTCGGAGACTTGACCATCTGCAGTTGCTTATATAGTTGGAGCCGTGGTATCTAAGAACAAAAACTTAACGGTGTCAATACTATGTACCTTATCTACCTACTCTTGAGAACATCCACAATATAGAGACAATGTTTTCTCGTTATCTCCTGTGTGTCAACTTGTCATATCTTATAGTGCCGCTACGTGAAGTCTCAGCGCATAACTAATATGGAACTGTAAAGACTGCCTAATAAGAAAATCAACTTATGGTGATCAACAGAGGTATCACTTTGGCATCGATATCGGTCAGTGTAGGTTTCAAGGCTGGCGAAGCAAGAACAACAATAAAAAAACTCAAGCCTGAACGTGATAGAGCCGCTAGCCCCAAGGACTTAATTGACGAATGACATATATACTAAGTCAAGGGGTCACTACATGTACTGTACGGCATAAGGCATCCCGTCTTGTATATAAGCAGGTCATATGCCTCATACTTCACCAAGAATCACAAACACTTAATAAATTATACAACTTACAGCAATGAAACCTCGTCCATACATATCCATTGTCATCGCGCAGCAGCGTCACACATACAGTCTATCTACATCACATCTGCTTTCCCTCCGCACTTTTTCTCGCCTCTCCGTCTACATCATGAGCTATTATATATACGGCGCTCAGCTTTTCCTCATTGAGAAAGTCTCCTTTATCTGTATAGGGGTAACAAAACTAAGACTGCACACAATAACAACCGAGCCTATAGAAGAAAGACAGGAAAGACTTGCATGTAGACTTATCTATCTAGAGGAACCCCTGAAGGTGAAGCTATCTACTTACCCCTGAGCTTACGCCGAAAGAAGCGCTTGCTTGAAGGACCTGCTTGTTAAAGAAGTGACTTAAGGCAATCATCTTACATGGAATCCGTGATCAACACACACACGCGCGCGTGCTGAAGTTTGCAACATCGCGGCACTAACCACGACACACACCTGCACTCCCTCCCTCCTTACAGGAGGACCTGACCTGACCTGACCTGAAGGCATGTACGTACGTATGTATGTATGAAACAACTAAACAAATCATAACCAAGACTAGGCAGAGAGTTGCGTATCTAATATAATCGATGCTGCAAGAAAGAGATCGGGCAGGTAGGTGCCGGCATATTATGCCTCGAGGAAGTGATGTGAGTGATGTGATCGAAGAAGTATCTATCTATCTGTCTGTCATCACCGCGCGGCAACGTTATACATACATCAAGACACACTCTCATCTCAATCAGTCACCCACAACACCTTCGTCATTTCATTTCCAGGAACTAAGCAAGCGGCAACGCCAGCCACTGACTCACGCACTCACTCACTCACTCACTCCATAGCCACATAGATAGAATGACAGAAAAAACAAACCACACCACACCAAAGTGAACACAAAAACAGCCTTCTTTGACATTATAATCATTAGTCATACAAAATGGGTATCTACATCGACAGCATAAAGCACAGCACAGCTTAGCAGCAGTCATACATGTGTCGCAGCTACAGCAAGAAGCGGCAGCGTTCAGCGACCTTTTTTCCCCATACATCCATCCCATCCCCATCCCATCCCACTCACTCATAATCATTTAATCCCACATCCCTCACCCTTCCGCATCACCCCTCCCGGCCAAAAATCTCTTAAGCAGCAGCAGCTTCCTCAGACTTCTCCCCGGCAGCAGCAGCAGCAGTCTTGGCCGCCTCTAGCTTCTCCTCGAGATCCTTCTTCTCGGTCTCGAACTTCTTGGCATCTGCTTCAGCCTCGGCGAGCTTTGTCTCGAGGGCGGCCTTGTCCTATTGTTACTGTCAGTCATATATATTCACACTATGAATATAGGAAGCCGTACCTTTTGTGCGGTTTGGAGACTATCCTCAGCCGCCGCAGCCTTCTTCTCAGCAGCCTCACTTTGCTTTTGAAGAGCATCGAGCTCCGTCTTAGCCTTACCGCTCTCCTCCTCCGCAGCCTTCAACTTCTCCTGCAGCTCAGCGACCTGTTTCGTCGCGTTCTGCGCCTCAGTTGACTTCTCGTTAATCTGGGACTGAAGGGAGTTGCTCGCTTCCTCGATGGACTTGAGCTTGGTCTCCAGTTCAGTGGCTAGCTGAGTCGTCTTCTCAGCCGTGGCTTTGAGAGAGTTGTTGCTTTCCTGCAGCTCGGCCAAGTCCTTCTCGACCGACGCCTTATCGTCGCGGATCTTCTCTAGCTCGGCATCGTGGCTATCTTTCAAAGCCTTTGCGTTCTCCTCCTCTTGCTTGACGAGGGCGTCGTACTTCGCCTGGAGGTCTTCATGCTGCTTCTTGGCGGCTTCCAATTCTTCTTTCAACGACTCGGTGGCCTTGGACGCCTCGCCCTGTGCACCCTGCAGAGACTTGAGGTTCTCTTCCAGTTCGGAAGATCCCTTCTTCGCAGCTTCTAATTCAGTGGTCAAGTCCGATGCCTCTTTCTGAGAGGCCTCTAACTCCTTTGCGACATTGTTGTATTTGTCTTCCGACGCAGTACTCTTCTCTTTCCACTCCGACGACTCCTTGGTAGCGGCATCTAACTCGCTTGAAACAGCAGTGTGCTTTTGTTGCCATTCAGATGACTCTTTCTTAGCCGCCTCCAAGTCAGTAGAAGCGGAACTGACCTTCTCCTGCAACTCGGAGACTTGCTTCTTCGCATCAGCGGACTCGCCAGCAAGGCTGTCGTAATCGGTTTGTAGGGTCTGATGCTTCTGCTGCCATGACTCGAGATCTTTCTTAGCAGCCTCTAATTCGCTAGCAATGCTGGCCAGCTTCTCTTCCGAAGCCTTGAGCTTCTCTTGCCACTCAGCAGTCTCCTTCTTGGAAGCTTCGGACTCGCTGACAAGGCTATCGTAAGTAGCCTGTAGCGTCTTGTGCTTCTCCTGCCATTCGGCAACCTCCTTCTTCGTAGCATCCTGCTCGGCGGTGAGGGTATCGTGACTTGAATGTAATGTTTGGTACTTCTCTTCCCATTCAGCAGTCTGTTTCTTCGCTGTTTCTAACTCGGCTTGCAGGCTCTCGTATGTTGACTGCAATGCCTGGTGCTTCTGTTGCCATTCGGATGACTCCTTCGTAGAAGCGTCGGACTGGCTGATGAGGCTGTCATACTGAGACTGCAGAGCCGCGTGTTTCTCCTGCCACTCGGCAGCCTCCTTCTTAGTAGCATCTGATTGACTGACTAAGCTATCATACGTGGACTGCAAGGTCTGATGCTTCTCTTGCCATTCGGCAGCTTCTTTCTTGGTGGTCTCGGATTGGCTGACCAGGCCATCATATGTAGATTGTAGGGACTCATGCTTCTGCTGCAACTCAGCAGCCTCGGCTTTGGCAGCATTCAGTTCGGCAGCTAACTTCTCGTGTGCCTGCTCCAGGTCGGACTTCTTCTGCTGCTCCTCGGCCAAACTAGCCTTGGCGGCAGACAGCTGCTCTTCAGACCCCTTGCTCAACTCGGTATTGGAGTCTTGTAGCTGCTGGTTGTCGCTCTGTAGTTTGGCCAGAGCATCCTTTTGCTCGTCCAGGGCCTTCTTAGCCGAGGCCAGCTCATCGGCGATCTTGGCTTGCTCTGCCTGCAGGGCGTCACGGGCGGTTGTGGCATCGGAGAGCTCCTTCTTGACAGCGGCCAGCTCGGCCTCGAGGGAGCGGCTCTTATCTGAGGATCCGTCCAACTCCTGTTTGGCGGCAGACAGCTCCTGTGTAAGTGCCTCCTTGGTCTGATTGAGGGCCTGCAGCTTCTGCTCCAAGGCGGCTAGTTGGTCTTTGGCGGCGCTATCCAGCTCGAGTGCACGAGCGGCAGCCTTGCTCTCCCGATCATTTGAATCAGTTTGGCTTTCGCGTTCTAATTCAGCAATCTTCTTCCGGAGCGCATCGGCTTCTTCTTGGAGAGTAGCTACTCGTTCTTCCTGC
The DNA here is from genome assembly GCA_022385715.1 of Xylaria cubensis. Classification (NCBI taxonomy): domain Eukaryota; kingdom Fungi; phylum Ascomycota; class Sordariomycetes; order Xylariales; family Xylariaceae; genus Xylaria; species Xylaria cubensis. Next base: position 191,993 of record MU279078.1, on the reverse strand, counting down.
TCGGCGATCTTCTTGTCGAGCTGATCCTTGGCTAATGGATCAGCGCCTGAGAGGGTGGACAGGATGTTTCCCATTGTAGCTTGGACTGTGTATGGAGGTATGTATATGTGAATGAGGGTTGGAGGGGCAGATGTGTATCTGTCTGCGTTGTCGTGGGGTTCGGTCGGTCGCTATGAGGCGGAATGAGGGTTAGGTAGAGGTGAGAGCTGCGGCGTGCCAGCTACCGATCAGATGGACACAGCACAGCACAGGGCGGTCGGGATACACAAGGGGCACAAACAATCAGCGAAGGGAGCTGTGTTTGTGTGTAGGAGCACAACTCTCTAGAAGACGAGAGGGAGAGCGGGTTTGGAGGGGTCAATTGAAGCACTTGAGGAGGGGGAGTACAAGAAGTGTGGTCTTGTGAGCGGACACTCGAGAGCATGCAGCATAAAAGAAAATTCTCTAAATTCCCACTTTGGCGGTCAGGGTAGCTGGCCTGGTCTGCTTCCGTCTGGTTGGTTGACCTGGTGATTTTTTTATTTTTTTTTATCTTCGACTAACTACCTTATTCTGATACGGTGACACACAAAGTAAGTCGGTAGTGAAAAACAGTGCATCCGAAAGTGCAGTTGGCACTATGCTGCTTGTACTATGTACCTCGAGAAGACCATTCATTTACGAATTGCCATAATCCCTTTCACTACTTGCTCTGAACCATAGGTAGCTTGACAATGGTTGCCTTGAATGAAAACAATAAGCTACAGAGACCTGTAAGCGCCGTGGTGTTGGTGGCGGTTAGCTATTGTTTTGCTAGTCAGGTACATACATCTTGGCTCCGGTATCGTCTTGATAGCGTTCGATAGAAAGTTCACGATATTGTGAAATAGCCTCGACTTGTAGAACCAGGAAAACAAGTGTCAGTGCACAATGGATAACCAATTGGTTCTCTTCTGTACTTGTACTTACACATTTTAAGAAGCACAACTTTTGAGGACGGAATCAAAATACATGCTTAACCATCTCCAGGTCAAGCGCATTGACCTATCTACCTAGTGTACCAGAGGACCCGTTCCTAGGCTAGACCTACTGCGAACAAGTTCATGCAGATGGAGGGATGGTGCATGACGTTAATCGACGCACCTATCTCGCACCATTTGCCGCTATACTACAGCGGGCTAGGGAGGTGGATAGGGAACTGGTTATACGTGTTATGCCCCTCATTTTCCCTTGATTCGTTGTCAGTCACCACGTCCACGTCACAGAGCAGAAGAAAAGACTGGAGATAGTGGCAGAACGAATAATGTAGTATGTACTACCCGAGTACAAAATATCTATATTTTTCATGATAGAAGTTAGCCATGGTGAGATATGTAGCTATATTGACTCTCGACATTGAGGGTTCATGATGCTTCCCCCACCTACTACTTACGGTGTTGGTGCAAGCTATCTGGTGTAAGTACCTCTTAGCTTATCTTAGTCCAATCTCGCTAAGTTAGATAGGGTCCCCGCATGATGCTGTTAGTGCGCACTACTCAACTACACTGTACGGTACAGTATCACGAAGTAAAACTCGCCTCGACACTATCGTGTCCCTCTGAACACTGACTTTTCTTATTGTCTTGTTGCACTTATCGTCCTGGCCGTACAGCAAATCATCTCTCTCTATTTTTTTGCACTACTAATCTCGAGAAGGCGCAATTCCTACCGCCCGAGTTCTTAGATAAATTGCATTGTCTTAATCTCTTACTGTTTTAGGGCAACTGATGCAGCGTTAAAATGGGGAAATTAACCCACAATATCGCAGGAATTGTGGCATCAACTGCTGTAAGCACTGTAGACCGCTGTCATTCTCTCTCCGGGTTCGGCCTTCTCAACAAGTCTGTTGCAGAGCAGTCCTGTACACTTGTGTTGTACTATCGTGAAAGCCTGGAGCCGCAAGATTCGTTACAGAACCCTTATACGGCTTCAGGTACCTGAGTAGTATTGCTCATTGGCACAATGTCGGTGCTTCCTATCACCAGCAGAAAAATTAGCTGGCACCTTATAGTAACCACGATTGCAACACCGAATCTCATGAACATGCGTAATCTAGTTAGTGGCGCGCAACCGACCACGCTTGTTCTAGACAATGAATCAAGTCTGCGTCTGCGTCAAATGCCTTCAGCCTCGCCCTAACCATAAACGCCCCCGTCTAGTATGAGACCCTCATTATCATCTAAGTCATCCTGGACCCTCCGCCACTTCATGGCATTCGCCTTGCGACCCTCCGAGCTGCCACCTTTACCCTTGTAATCAAACACGGGCTTAATCAAGCTACCAAGTAGAGGATTCTTGCTAAAGGCGCCACCATTGCCGGTGCCTTGCCTCCCGCTCGTCTCCTCCGAGACCGCCCTGCCACCTTTGCTCACATCGTCGTTGTCATCGGGGCTCTCCGGTCGTTCAACAGGTGCCATTTTTCGCACCACCTTGCCTTGAACTAGATCAATGCTAATGACCTGCCGCCGCTTCTCGTAATCTGGACGGGCATTCCACTCCATTTCCCTGAGGATTTTTTGCTGCCGTTTGAGCTCTTGGGCACGTTCTTCGGGGGTTGCCCACTATGAGAAATGAGTTAGTAGCTGTATTCACACCTGTGGCGCAATTCTGAGATATTTCGGGCCGGAGGCGAGCTAGATCCTCTCTGTGACAGACACAAGAAGATGAAAGGCCTCGGCTATTGTCTTATGATAGAAAGATAGCGATATTGATAACGACTTACCATATTTCCGCCGGTCCCGGCCACCACTCCGCTGACGTCGAAATCGGCAGCTTCGTCTCTCACCGTAGTTCTGCGTGCGTTTTGGGCCTGGAAGCCAAGCAGACGATCTCTATGTTCCAGAGCCTTGGTCTCCGCCTCACTTACCGCACCTTGACCTTCTCTTGGCCTTGAAAAGGCTGCCGGTGTTTTTGATACCTCGGCTCTTTTGTGAGCTTGGCGGTCAACTGCAACGTCTAGTATCAGTACATGTGAATACGCCAAGCTAGAGCCTTTCCAAATACTATGCTTTCTGATTCAACTGCTTGGTTGTTTGTACTTACTTGCCATCTTTTCTTTGCCGCGTTCATCACGCAACTCGCGAATTATGGACTGAACCTCCGCCGAGCTTAAAAGTGGCGTACCACAGAAGGTACAGGAGCCGAGACCTTCCTTGACACATATAACTTTCCCACAGTTGAGACAATTAGGAACAGCGACCAGGAGAGGATGCCGAGCTGCTACACAGTTGCATCGCCGTAGGCTAGCATCATTTGTTTGGGAAGGGTTAGTGAGCATCTCCAGCGTGCGAATGGCATTATCCAGGTCTGATAACACAGTTGAGGCACCATGCATAGCAGTACCACCTGAGATGTGAACTTTTGTCTTTGGAGCTGGTGTGGAAGATCGTGAGCCCGGCGTAGACTTGGACTTGGGCGGTGGTAGATCAGATATCAGACGTCCTGGTCCAGAGGAGGTAGATTTTGGTGCAGGTGGCGGTGTTACGGATTGGCGCGGTACAGTCTTCACCGTCAACGACGCAACTGATGGTGCCGCGGCAGGGCTGGGCTGTCTAGCAACATAATCCTCATCGAGGTTCTTTTTGCTATATGCAGTGCCCGCAGGAGGTCCAGAGTCCAACACCTTTCGCGGTGCGGGCGTGTGTAGAGGTGCCTTTTTCTTTTTGCCTTGCCCCCTGACGAACTTGGGCACCGATTCAACAGCAGATCCATGACTGCTAACACCAGAACCAGAACCTGAACCAGAACTTACTGCCGTGCTCGAGGTAGCATTGGTGACGGAGGACTTAGGAGCCTGTCTTCTGGAGTTGAAGGACGCAATGAAATCGATGGCGTCGGGTGAGTCGCCCAACAAGTTGCGAAAATGGTCGGCAGCATCTGATTTGGACAAGGTTGCAGCGTAGTCAAGGACTTGTTTCAACTCATCATCAGGCAGGGGTAGAAGCCTGGAGAGCTGTATTGTCGACATGCTGATGACGCGGACGTCTAGTCCTTATTTGGTCTGCTCAATTGATTGTATATGCCGTTGATGCGACTGACTGCAAGGGCGTGAGCATTCGTTGCAAATGTTTCATCTATCAACCACTCTAATCAAAGATCTAAAGCGTTGGTTCTCATCATTTCGTTTCGTTAGGTACTTCCCAGGCGCAAGCCCTTGAGGTACAAGCCACAGGCTTTAGGTAATGTTCCGGCGAGGACTCATCCTGGGCTTCAACCCCATAAAATCAGTCATCATGGCTCGGTAATTAATTTAAGTGCGTGCATATGCATATAAGCCATTTTCGAGCACAGGTCCACATGCAGACCGTAGGTACCTGCATGTAAATTGCCGTGGATTCGGCGTCGGGTATGGCCCAAGCGTTCAACTTAGACTAACATGGCCTGGCAGTTATTCCCATAGGGTGTTTTCAGCAGCTGCATTAGGTACTGCATGCAGCCCTCCTTGGGGTCGTACTTACTTTCAGGCCACCTCTTGTGAGGGCATTTCATCTTCTCTTTCTTTCTCTCTCTACAGATTAGGAAAAAAAAAAATCAAACTTTTAAGAGAACGTTCTAACAAGCGAGCCGTCACCTGAGTTGCCGTTGTAATTTCCCGTCGACCTAGGCGCCTAGTTTAGTCAGTTCGTGGCCTTCCCTTTTCGTCCTTTTCGCCATCTAGAACAGAGACTACAACCGCTCCTCTTCGGAATCAAGTCGGTCAGTTTGATTACCTTTGTGGGTTTCTAAATGGCACCATCCTCATTCGCAACGCCAGACGCGTCGTACGCGTTCGATAAATGAGGTTTTTCTCATCATCGTGCACTTGTTCATCCATCGTAACGTTGAGTTGTGCCCCGCTCCCCAATGGCTGATGTGCCCGCATCCGGCGGGGGGCAAGGCAAGGCATGCTTCCAAGACAAGACCAAGACAAGGACCACAACGGTGATCGAGGTCATTATGGATCTAGAATCTCTGGAGTCGCATGGGAATGGGAATGTGGACAGATTTCCCAGATTTCCGCCTTGAAAGTGGAGAGATGAGATATTGTGTGCGACTAGCTGAGACATGGTTTGCTCACGGTACCTAATCGGCTCATGTGAGCATGGCCATCCGCAGTCGCATCCAAGAATGAACCCGGCTACCGGGCGGATCAGGAACGAGGCTAACATCCACAATTCAACAGGAGCTAGGTACCACCAGGGCCAAGCTTCCGGGATGCGCCCGCACCGGCCACGGACTGCAACTTCTAGTCTATGACGACCCCATGAACCCATGAGCCGCTGCGCGTGAGCATCTCATCCGACCCTGAATCCCCCATGAGGAGAGCACCCGAATCTCTCACCTTGCACCCCTGCATCCGTCACCAGGACCACCGTTTCCCGCCCCCTTCCGACATGCAATAGACGCCAGTCCCCATTTAAAAGGGGCTGAAGGGATCTCACGAAATGGGATTAGACTGAATCTGGCCGGCACTGAAGATTGAAACAGCAAATCGTAGTCACCACATTCCATTCCCCCCAGCGCTTGGACGTGTCCGTCCGTGGCTTATCCGACCCAACCATCCCGCAACACAACAGGGCTATTGCCTGCCACCGACCAATACCTACCCGGCATCCTGGTTATACCAACTCGTCGAACCTGCAAGCAATTTCTTTTCGTATATAGAGTCTCGCTTTCACATTTTCTCCACTGGAGTGGTCCTGGTAATATCACGAGTAACGAATCGTTGGCTTGTGTACCCATCTCCGCCCCCGATACTACGACCGAGATCACCGGCCTGCTATAGCAATAGCGCTTGCGGAGCCGCGGGAACGTGGAGTCAGGAGAACACTGGCATTCTTCGCCCTTCAGTTCAAGTTCGTCGTCTCGGCACAAGCTAGTAGAGTGCGTGACGTCGCACCCGGCCATATTCCTCCTACTAATCGACTGTTAGTCGGGATAGACAGTCGAGTTGCCTAAACCAGTCTGATGCTTCGACGGTTATTGAGCATGCAAGATTAGGTAGATGCGTGTCCGTACCTACATCTATCTGCGTGTAAGTCAACGTTGCATGCATATCACATCAAGCATTCGTATGCCGTACCCAGCAGTCACAAACCGAGTTATCCCATTGGCCTGAGTTGCATGCTCTATGCAGGTACTGCTGCACTCCCTGCATACTTGCTTGCTTCTTCATCGTCTGAACCAACAATGGCGAAATTACCGTCATATGACACTTTCCAACGTCCCCTGACCCCCGACATTGTCGATATTGGGAATGCGAAAACGAAGGCAACGGTTGAGTTGCCTCGGTATGTCATCGATGGCGAGTTTAAAAGAGGCCGTGGCCGCCGTATCGGTCACCATGTCTTCTCTCCACAGACCAGAGACATCATTCGCAAAATGGCGGTTTCATTATCTTCCATCATCATCTTCCTGGGGCTTGCCTTCACAGTCCTAGGACGCCATCAGTTGATATCACGTCAAGGCACCACCGATGTCGCTGGCACATCATTTCTTGACCATGAAGGTCCTATATCTGGTTTTAATGGACAAACTTTCTTGCGAGATAACATCCCCTACATCGACATCCCTGACAAGCTTATCGAGGGCGTATACTATTACAGATGGACGTCACTACAGCGAAATATTCGCTATGTGACCCCCGGTACTGGCTACATGTGCACAGAGTTCGTACATCCTGTCGGATACGCGAAGGCTTTTGGTTCTATTGATGCCGCTGCCGGTCATCAGATCGACGAGTCGAGATGGTTGAGAAATACCGTCTTCGGCGATGACTACATCCAGCTGTATACACGGGGACCCGCTGATCCGCTTCAGTACACTCAGTGGATCTTAGATTCGGCGAGTCGTCGTGCTATGGTGACGGGCGACAGCGAGTACTTCTCTACTCAACTTGACGACATGATTCGCGTGTGGCATCTGTGGGACCCATTTTTCGATTCCAATGCCGGGTTGTACTACATCGAACCAGTCTGGGATGCCCAGGAATTGTCTCTGCCTGGCTTCATTGCAGACCCGAACAACACGAATCCGCAACTCAGGAACGATGGCCCTGATACCTTCCGGCCTAGCCACAAGTATGTTGATTTTGTTTTTGGAATGTATATCACCAAACACATTTAGAATTCTGACTAACGCCATGTCATGTTATAGTGCCTATATGGTCGCGAATGCCAGAGCCATTGCGAGAGCTGCCGGACTTGTCCATGATGGCCTTACCCAATCTCAATTTTTAAAGACCGCTGATGATCTCGAGGCGGCCATGTTCGACCGCCTGTGGGCACCTGAACAGGAATTCTTCGTACGTGAATTGCTCCAACTTAATTTCTCTTCGTTCTCCTTTAGTCGGCCAGGGGTTAGAGGACGCAAGATGCCGTCCCATTCTTGATGATATCGAGCTGACAATATTTCTGCTACAGATGGATGTCATCCGTCCCAATAACCCCAACTTGACTCGTCTCACTGGCCGTGAACAAGTCGGCCTGTTCCCTTTTCGATTCGGCATTGGCTTGAATGAAAGCTATGCTCAACCCTCGATCGATTCCATGTTTGACCCGCAAGGTTTTTTCACGCCATATGGTCCCACTACTTTAGAAGTCCGTAATGAATGGTTTGCCGCTACAAAGCCTACGAGTTACTGTAAGTGGTTCCCTGGTATGCATCCTATCATAAGTACAGACTGACGTTGATAGGCTGCTGGTGGAACGGCATGTCCTGGCCATACTCTACTGGCCACACTCTAAAATCATTGGCGGCAATCTTTCGATCAGGAGTCACCAATGTTACAGCAGAGCAGTATCATCAATATCTCAATATCTACGCCGCCACACAACAAAAGAACGGTATGCCCTATGTGGCCGAATCCCATGCACCGTACGAGAATGCCTGGAGCCAAGATTCATACAATCACTCAGAGCATTATGATCATTCCACTAACAACGAGTAAGTGCTGCACTCCAAATCCTAACCTTATACGCGATAACTAATACCTGTGGGCCTCTAGCGACGTTATCACCGGACTCCTCGGCATCATACCACAGCCAGATGATACCCTCCAGATTTCCCCCATTGTCCCAAGTAACTGGACATATTTCGCCATCGAGAACCTGGCTTACCATGGGCATCTGGTCACCGTCCTCTACGACGAGGACGGGTCGAAGTACAATGCCGGCCCAGGACTGAGCGTCTTCGTTGACGGTCAAAAGGTGCACAGCGGAGCAGATCAATCAGCCATGGTTGCCATCCCACCGCCGGTCCTCCCAGAGGACGACGCGCCAATCAACATTGCCTCGAACCCTGACGGCCCCGGCCAATACCCTATGGCTGACGCATCATTTACTTTCACGGCCGATTGGAGCTACAAGGCCATCGACGGAGTAGTCTACTACGACCAGGTGCCAGATAACCGCTGGACAAACTACCAATCGCCCAACCAAAACGACACGCTCACGGTGTACTTCGCGCGGCCGCGCAACATCTCATCGGTCACGCTAGCCCTATACTCAGACATCACGCGAGGCGGCAGCGTGGACCTGCCGTCCCGCATCGATATTATCGGCTCAAACGGCCTCATTACATCGTTGAACTCCACCACGCAATTACTGCCCAACGATAAGAACACAATCACCTTCGACGCGGCGGAAACGACATTCGTGGCGGTCAACCTGTACCGGCGGGCGTCCAATGTGTGGGTGGGCGTGTGCGAGCTCGAGGTCTGGACACCGCCAGTTGCTGGCCCGACGTATTTCGCGGTGGACGCGCACCTGACAGGGACGAACACGAAGGTTGTCTTCGACACGGTGTCGAAGGCCACGAGCAACGGGGCCGTGGTGGGCGGCGTGACATCTGACAGCGCAGTGGCCTTCTCAGGGATCAAGTCGGACGGACAGCCTCAGCACCTCACACTCAGCTACGCGAACTCTGGAAGTAGCGCAGTGAGCGTGAGCGTAGCCGTGAACCAAGTCGGACAGGCGACGTTGCAGCTGCAGCCGACGGGAGGCAAATACGTGACTGTCTCGGCGGACGTGACGCTGGCGGTGGGGAAGAACTATGTTACTTTGAACGGTGGCTCAGACACGGCGACAGTCCGGTATGAGACGTTGACGATATCTTGAATACTACCCGCTTAGCGAAGCGGATCATTTTTGTATATATTCTGGTTGGTTTGGATATACCATTTAGTCAGTCGGCGAACTGATCTCATATATGAGAATATACATTTTCTTTTTCCGTTCAATCTAGGCCAGCGTTTGATGTTTAAAACATGAAAGCATTAGAGAGGTTGTCATTGTTCGTAGTCCATACTCAGCGCCTACATATGGCAGGTGCCTAATGCAGGTAAGCCTCAAGACCTTAGGGTTGACATATGCCGTCCGTGAGTGCAACCACATGACAGTGAGTTAAACTATTTCAGGACCAATTAAAAATGTACCGACTATTTTGTAGTACTGGTCCCACGCCGCCGACACGTGCGTTGGGGAATCTTCTAGTTCCCCATTCACATCCAATCGGGGCAAATCGACATCTGTGGGACGGTTTAGCCCAAAAGAGTCAAAAGGTTCAACGAAAAGGAATTAATTAAAAAAAGACAAGAAAAGGAAAATTAGATTTTAGTCAAGGCTTCAGCCGCAAGCAGCCAAGGCTCCCCTGCCATACAACTTAATTATTGAACCTTAACCTTACTACAGTGCACGTACTTGTACTGTAGTTGTACCAGATCCGCCACTCCGTCCACTATCTAGATAAGCCTAGTTAGTGTTACTCTTTTCGAGGGGACACATACGCCACACCTTCATATTATTCCATCTTCCTTAATTCAACCTGGATAAGTTAGTTTCTTCCACCCAACGTCATCATCCTGCTTCTACTCATGGTAGGGGCTTCTCTCATCTCCCCATGAGCGCCGACTCGATATAACGACCCACTCCCGTCCCGCCATTTGCCGTTGTCGCCGTCGCCGTTGCTGCACGGGGTTGTGCCCGTCTCGGATAATCACATCATGGCAGCCCGCCCGCTCGTCGACAACGCCCAGATCAAGAGCGCCCAGCTCTTATCCCCGCTCCCCGTCTACTTCCACGCCTACGTCTGGCCCTTTGCCATTCTGTGGCCCATCTTCGCCCGCTATTATTACACTCCCGAGCTCTACGAGAAGCACATCTCCTCTTCCGAATGGACCTTCGTCTGGTGCGGTATCATCATCACCCTCCAGAGTCTCGTGTGGCTGAGCACCAATTGGAGCGTCGACCTTAAGGCTTCCTTCACTGCCACCAAGGCAAAGAATCTGGAAGATGCCCGCCTCATCAAGATTATCCCCATCGCGAACGCCGGGTCGGCCGAGATCTGCACTCTCACCCGCCAAAAGGTATTGTTCCTCGTTCGTCATCTGCTACGGGCACCGTCCGTATACACCCCGCAGAGATCTGGGTGGAGGACATTGGACATGAACATGGCTCGCTAATATCTCACTTCGTCTCTTTCTAGGTCAGTGATGGCACGAGCCTCTCTTTCCTCTTCCAGAAGCGCCGCTTTCTCTACGACCCCGCCCAGCAGTCCTTCAGCCCGCTGACCTACGAGATCGATGCCGAACCCAAACCCCGCCTCGACAAGTTTCAGGCGTCCCGGGGCGTCACCACCGAAGCCGAGTTATCGAGGCTCGAGCAGTACTACGGCACCAACACCTTCGATATCCCCGTGCCCACCTTCACCGAGCTGTTTAAGGAACATGCTGTCGCCCCCTTCTTCGTCTTTCAGATCTTCTGCGTCGGCCTGTGGATGCTGGACGAGTATTGGTATTATTCCCTCTTCACGCTCTTCATGCTCGTCGTCTTCGAGAGCACCGTCGTCTGGCAGCGCCAGCGGACCCTCACCGAGTTCCGTGGTATGAGCATCAAGCCTTACGACATGTGGGTGTACCGGTTGGGCAAGTGGACCGAGATCCACAGCGACAAGCTGGTGCCCGGGGATCTGGTCTCTGTCGGACGCACCAAGGAGGACAGTGGTGTGGCCTGTGATATGCTTCTCGTCGAAGGCACTGCCATTGTTAACGAGGCCATGTTGTCCGGCGAGAGTACCCCGCTACTGAAAGACTCGGTTCAGCTGCGACCCGGCAACGCGCCCATTGACTCCGAGGGACTGGACAAGAATGCCTTCTTGTGGGGTGGTACCAAAGTGCTCCAGGTGACGCATGGAAACCCCGACGAGGAGAAGCCCAAGCTTGCTTCTGGTGTTCCCACCCCACCCGATAATGGTGTCATGGCTATCGTCATAAAGACGGGCTTTGAGACGTCTCAGGGCAGCCTTGTCCGCACCATGATCTATTCCACCGAGCGTGTCTCAGCCAACAACGTCGAAGCCTTGCTGTTCATCTTGTTCCTACTCATCTTCGCCCTCGCTGCCTCGTGGTACGTGTGGGATGAGGGTGTCAAGAAGGACCGCAAGCGATCGAAGCTTCTCCTCGACTGTGTCTTGATTGTGACCAGTGTCGTCCCTCCCGAGCTACCCATGGAACTCAGTCTCGCTGTCAACACTAGTTTGGCTGCCTTGGCTAAGTTTGCCATCTTCTGCACAGAGCCGTTCCGCATTCCCTTTGCCGGCCGTATCGACGTGGCTTGCTTCGACAAGACTGGTACATTAACCGGCGAGGATCTCGTTGTTGAAGGCATCGCTGGTCTAGGACTGGGACACAGCGGCACCGATACGCCTCGCGAATCCGACGGTGCTCACAGCCACATGACTCCCGTTACGAAGGCCGGCATGGAGACGACTCTCGTGCTTGCGACAGCCCATGCTCTTGTCAAGCTCGAAGAAGGTGACATCGTGGGTGATCCTATGGAAAAGGCGACCTTGAATGCCCTCGGATGGGGTCTAGGCAAGAACGATATCCTTGCCGCCAAGCCTACTGCTACTTCTGCCAAGGGAACCGTCGGAACTGTCCAAATCAAACGTCGTTTCCAATTCTCCTCTGCCTTGAAACGTCAGAGCTCTGTAGCTACGGTAAATGCTGTCGATTCCAAGACGGGGCAGAAGATCCGAGGCACTTTTGTCGGCGTTAAGGGAGCCCCGGAGACCATCATGAAGATGCTGGTGACGGTGCCGGCAGATTACGAAGAGACATACAAATACTTTACTCGACGGGGCTCTCGTGTTCTTTCTCTCGCATACAAGCAATTGACTGTTGACAGCGAGTTAGGGTCTGGCAAGATTAACGATCTGAAACGGGAGAACGTCGAGGCTGATCTAACTTTTGCCGGTTTCCTTGTGCTCCAATGCCCCCTGAAGGACGATGCGAAACAGGCTGTTCAGATGTTGAACGAAAGTAGCCATCGGGTCGTCATGATTACCGGAGACAACCCGCTCACGGCTGTTCACGTGGCGCGGGAGGTTGAGATAGTCGACCGAGATGTGCTCATTCTGGATGCGCCCGAGAAGAATGATGAGGGTCGACGACTCGTTTGGCGGAGTGTGGATGATCGAGTTAACATCGAGGTGGACGCATCTAAACCCATCGACCCGGAGATTCTCAAGTCCAAGGATATATGTGTTACCGGATACGCGCTGGCTCAGTTCAAAGACAACACAGGTGCTTGGCGGTCCCTGCTCCGCCACACCTGGGTATATGCACGCGTTTCTCCCAAGCAAAAGGAAGAGATTCTTCTCGGCCTCAAGGATATGGGCTACTTTACGCTGATGGCCGGAGACGGTACCAACGATGTGGGCGCTTTAAAGCAAGCCCATATCGGTGTCGCCTTGCTCAACGGGACGCAGGATGACCTGAACAGGATCGCTGAACACTCGCGGAACACCAAGATGAAGGAGCTCTACCAGAAGCAGGTCGAACTCATGCAAAGGTTCAACCAGCCTGCACCCCCCGTGCCTGTCATGATCGCCCACCTCTATCCGCCCGGACCTTCCAACCCTCACTTCCAAAAAGCAGTCGAAAGAGAAGCGCAGAAGAAGGGCATTACGGTTGAGGCGTACGCTAAAATGAACGGGTTTAGCATGGACGGTCTTACGTCTGCTGCTGTTACTACTCAGCAGCCTTCACAAGCCGATGCTCGTCTATCTAAACAACAAGAGTCGATGAACAAAGCGGCAGGATTTGCCGACAAGATGACCAGCGCTATGATGGAACAAGAGCTGGGTGACGACGAACCACCGGCGCTCAAGCTCGGTGATGCCTCCGTGGCTGCACCGTTCACGAGCAAGTTGCGCAATGTCATCGCCATTCCTAACATTATTCGTCAAGGTCGTTGTACTCTCGTGGCCACTATCCAGATGTACAAGATCCTGGCTCTCAATTGTCTGATTAGCGCCTACAGTCTGAGTGTCCTATACCTGGAAGGAATCAAATTTGGAGATGGTCAGATCACAATCAGCGGCATGCTCATGAGCGTCTGCTTCCTATCCATCTCTCGAGCCAAGTCTGTTGAAGGGCTATCGAAAGAACGGCCCCAGCCGAACATATTTAACTTCTACATTATTGGCTCGATTCTAGGCCAATTTGCCGTGCATATCGTCACCTTGATCTATATCGCCCGATTCTGTGACAGGCTTGAGCCGTAAGTCTACCTATCTGTCATGTTCAAGTGTCCAAAACATTTACTAACAGCTTATTGCAGGCGTTCTGAGATAGTCGATCTCGAGGCCGAGTTCGCGCCGTCGCTGTTAAACAGCGCCGTATATCTCTTACAGCTTATCCAACAGATCTCCACCTTTGCAGTGAACTACCAGGGCCGACCCTTCCGGGAGTCCCTGTCGGAGAACAAGGGCATGTTCTGGGGCATACTGGGCGTGACGGCCATCGCCTTCTCGTGTTCCACCGAGTTCATCCCCGAGATCAACGAGCAGATGAAGCTGGTGAAGTTCAGCGACGAGTTCAAGATGACCATGACGGCTATCATGATCGTCGACTATGTGGGTTGCTGGGTGATTGAAGTAGTGCTGAAACGACTGTTCAGCGACTACCGTCCGCGTGATATTGCTACCAGACGCCCTGACCAGCTGAAGCGTGAGCAGGAGCGAAAGGCGGTCGAGCAAGCATTGAAGGATGCTGAGGATGAGAAAAAGAGACTGGCGAAAGTCGAGGAATTCGAGAGGAAGGTCGAGGAGAGAAGGCAGAAGATTCAGGCTTGGGCTGGGGGGAATCGGTGAACTAACTAACCGGGTTAAATATAATGTCATAATGTGGTGACTACTACTATACCGGTTCGAATTACCTACCTAGTTCAGCCTATCTGTCTATGAGTACAGCACAAAAGAGGTATTGGGATATAGATGTGTATGTAATGTACAGCCTAGAAATAGACGGTCTGCAGTTAGAAGAGATCTGGAGTTTTGTCTACATATGTCTGCTGGCTATGTAGTGTGTTTTTTTGCCTGGAGTTTGGAGACGACCTCATATAGTTATGTAGGTAGGCACGATACGACGAACCGATAGCCGTGTACACGCTTTTCCGGATTTGGGTACTCCGACATCATCATGTATGTATGCATTAAGCGGGGATTTTGCGCCATCTAGTTACGCAATGGTCTATTATTGCTTGCTGTACAAATACGGGAATATCTACGCCAGATTGTACGGAACAGAGCTCGCATCTAGAGATTAAATCTAGAGATTGAGAGGTTTTGATTGGGAATTGGCTGGAATAATTCTGGGCTGGTTATTTCTCCATATGTTTCGTTTCTCCATTCTCTTCATACCGACCATTCATTACACCTTCTTCCATCAGTCAATCTCATAGCAACAGTCTCACAACGACAACCATAAAATAGGAGACCAATCTGTCCTAAGCTTAAGCTCAAGCTCACCATCCAACAAACTTCTATTCACAACATACAGCAAAGAACAGAAATATAAACGAAGAATATCAAAGAGGGACGGAAGAGCCGAAAGATGGACACGTCCAAGCCCATACGCAGCAGCGGCGGCATCGTCGTCTTCGGCGGCGGCACAGCGACGAATAGTCTAGTGGACGTGTTCGAGAGGTTACGCGAGAGCCGGAGCTGTACGCTGCAATACGTTATTCCGATCAGCGATAATGGCGGCAGTAGCTCTGAGTTGATTCGTGTTTTTGGAGGACCGGGTGAGTTTTGGTAGATAGATGCTCACTTTCACTTACGTTTCTCATGACGGCCGGTCATTGATTGAGTTTCATGATTTTGAGGGTGGAATATGTTGATTTCCTTATTTCTTCTCTTCATTTCGTTCTTATTTATAATCATGTTTTTAAGCTCTTACACTGACACTTAATACAGGTATCGGTGATGTACGAAGTATGTCCATATTCTCATTCACCTTAGACTCATCTCTCATATTCATTCCCACTCACCCCATCCCCCCAAACCCATCCATCCTCTCTCATCTCACAAAACACAAAACTAACCAACATAAACAGGCCGCCTAGTCCGCCTCATCCCACCATCAGAAGCCGACGCGGAACGAACATCGTTAAAATCCCTCTTCAACCACCGCCTATCGTCGGACACTTCTTCGGCAAGAGTAGAGTGGCTGGACATCGTCGAAGGTCGCCATCCGCTATGGGACGACATATCGAGCGAGAAGCGCGAGCTCATCCGCTCCGTCTTCAACCACATGAACATGGAGATTGTGAGGCGGGCGCGGCCCAGCTCCGTTTTCAATTTCGCCAAGGCTAGTATTGGGAATTTGTTCTTGACTGGGTATGTACCTAATGTTGTTTTCTCATTTCTCATGGCGAATCGTTTTTTGTTCATTTTGTTTATCTTATTTGAATAGCGAGAGGATTAAAGGATGTGTGTAGTGGCGCTGATCATGGAGAATTACTCCAGCTTATTGACTTTACATCTACCCCTTTCCCCTATACCATCTCCCATAAGCAAACTCTCATCTCCAGACCTCATCTAACACAAAAGCAGAGCCCGTCTCTTCACAGGCTCTCTAGAATCAGCTATCTACCTGCTCTCGAGCATCTGCGCAATCCCCTCAACAGTCGCAACTCTCCCCGCCATAAACAGCAACTTCACACACCACATAAGCGCAGGCCTAGAAGACGGCTCCCAAATCACCGGACAAAACGCCATCTCGCACCCCTCAGCACCAACAAGCCTCCCCGACGCAGGGCCAGGAGAATCCCCATCCCTTTCCCCATCTCCTTCACATCTCACCCCCCTAATCCCAACCTCTCGCACCTCAACCCCCCTCCTCCTCGAAACCGAAGCCCACGACCGCATAGAAGACGCCACCCTCCCAGGCTCTTTACCGTCACTACGTAAACAATACATAACATTCACCAAATCCCCCTTACAAAACGACGACCTCCCCACCCGAATATCTCGAATCTGGTACATAAACCCCTACGGCCACGAGATCTATCCCGTGGCAAACCCCAAAGTCCTCTCCAGCATCGCCGCAGCACGGACAATAGTCTACAGCATCGGCTCCTTGTACACATCCCTCGTACCAAGTCTGATCCTCAGAGGCGTGGGAGCAGCTGTTCGTGCGCCGCATGTTCGGCAGAAGATTTTGATCTTAAATTCGTCGATTGATCGCGAGACGGGGCCGAGTGGTAGCCGTGCCCTGACGGCTGCCGATTTTGTCCGGGCGATTGCGCGTGCGTGTGCTGAGAGCGAGGGACGCCATTATCATCGTGCCGATTTGGATCCGAACGGCACTCCGGGTCAGCCGCCAGTAACCGAGCAGCAGCAGCAGGGCCATGCCCCTCCTGAGCTACAGGTCAGCCACGACAGCTCGGACGTATTCTCGGTCCGGGACTACGTGACGCACCTCCTATACCTCGAAGGCGAGGGCGCACCGCGGGTCGACAGGGCCGAGCTCGCGGCGCTAGGCGTCGACTGTGTGCGTGTGTACGGACGGCGACAAGAGGACGGCGTGTTGCGGTACGATGAGGCTGGGCTCGCGGGCGCGTTGGAGGCCGTAGTGGGCAAGGCCGAGATGGCGAGGAGCAGGCGGAATACGAGCGGACAATGAGTAGCTACTATATTGAGTGTTACAGAGTTATTAAAAGTCCAAGGAGATCAAGTAAATGGTATCTTTTTGCATTCATCTATCATACAGGTTGCAAGTTCCGGGCCGGAAATAGAGCGTTTATCGTTCAGTTTCCGCAAGGCACAAGCAGTGCCGCCATCATCATAAGAGCCGTGAATTTCATGACCAAAAAAGTCAAGCCAAAACCAGGGCTCATCCCATCCAAGGCAGCCAGCCGCCGGACCCGTAACCCGTACCTAAATTTTTGTAAAATCACACTCACGAGTCTATCTCACGAGACGCCCCGCTACCATGGTGCTTGTTTTCTAAAGTACATGACATCATGCGATGATCTATTTAGGGGGGTTGGACTCGACGAAAGCCACACCTTTGGCGATGTTCTTCTTGAGGTCGCCCAGGCAGGCCTCGAGGAGCTTCTGCTCATTGGCATCAATCTCACCAACAGGCAAGATCTTCTCGACACCGTTGGGGCCGAGCTCGACCTTGGAGGCGAAGAAGTCGATGCCCTGGTCCTTGTAGAGAGGGCTGTCGACGAACGAGGGCTCGACGACGCCCTTCTCGCCCTGGGCGGCGCGAAGCACGGCGTCGGCCATGCGGGCACCGGCCATGGCCATGGAGAGGGTGGCAGAGCCGGCACCGTCCTTGGCCTTGACAACCTCGTCACCACCGAACTGGACTCGGTTGACGAGCTCGGCGTTGGAGGTCAAGTCGGGGTGGCTGCTCTGGCTGAACAGAGGAACGATGGTGACACCGGAGTGGCCACCGACGACGGTGATGTGCTCGTCGGCAGGGTCGGTGCCCTTGATCTCGCTGACGAAACGGCTGGCACGCACAACATCGAGGGTGGTAACTCCGAAAAGGCGCTTGGGGTTGTAGACGCCGCGACCCTTGAAGACCTCTGCGACGATGGGGACGGTGGAGTTGACGGGGTTGGCGATGATGAGGATGTTGGCCTCGGGGCTGGACTCGGCGCAGGCCTTGGCGAGGTCGCGGACGATGGAGGCATTGGTGTTGAAGAGGTCGTCACGGGTCATGCCGGGCTTGCGGGGGACACCGGCGGGAATGACGACGACGTCGCTGCCCTTGAGAGCGGCGGCGAGGCCGGCGGGGCTGGGATCATAGCCCTTGACGGTGCTCTTGGTGTTAACGTGGGAGACGTCGGCAGCAACACCTACGGATCCATGTCACGTCAGGAAAAGAACATGGTACGGATAAGATGGATAGTGTCGCAAGACGGTGAAAACATACCGGGACCTCCACGGATATCGTAGAGAGCAAGCTCGGTAACTCTGGGGTTGAGCTTCAGCAGAAGGGACAGGGGCTGACCGATACCACCGGCAGCGCCGAGAACGGTGACCTTGGAGAGCTGTTCTTGCCGACAGGCGGCGTAGCATGAGCAATTGGTCGACGAGGCTGCAATAGGTGGGATTGGCATGTAGAAGGACGATCAACTTACGTTACGGGCAGAGGCGGAGAAGGCCCGGCGTTGGCCGGCGGCAAAGACAGCTCGTGCAGCAAACATGATGGCGTTTCTCTAATATTGTAATTGGGGCGAAGAAGATGAGGGGATGGATATAAAAGAAGGCTCGTGGCAGGTCGTGCAGCTGTAGCGGATAGAAAGGTGGATGAAGATGGAGATGGGGACGAAGGAGTAGGTAAGCTCTTTTTAAAAATTTGAGAGAAATAATGGTCAGATAGAAAAGAGCAGTCCCCCGGCAAACTTACCTGCCCAAGGTAGGTAGGTACATGCCTCGCAACTGCAGTGCGTACATTAGTCTAAGTACGAAGGTTGCGGCAAGAATCACCCACCATGCCAAGCAATTGTTTATAGTGCGAATTAGTATTTCTATATACGGTCCAGGCACTCTAACCTGATCTACTAAAACAGATGCAGAGGCTCTGGTAGATATAATAAAACAACAACACCAAAACTAAAGCAGTAAGGATGAACGAATGTATGTATATTAAGTATTTATATGCATAGCAGAAGCTTAAGCAGCTTTTATAGCCCTCTACATCTGCCTCAAATCCAGGCTGTCAGCCGGCCCGGAACAGTTCAAGCACCCAACCAAGTGGCTGGCAATTGGTAGTAGCAGGTGCCAGCCAGTCCTAATGCAGCTTCTTAGTCGGTGGGTCGGCACTGTACAGTATTGCTTGGCATGGTGGGTGAATTTTGCCGCAACCCTTCGTAGAGGAATGTGTACGGGTTGCCCACTTTTATTTGTAGAAAGTACTTGCGCCACACCAAGGCCACAATTGTTGTTGCGCGAAGGTCTCCAAAATCACCTTCCTACGTACTTAACACCATGATCAACAAGACACACAATACAATCAATTCAACAACTAGTTCGCACTTACTTTTACGGTTGACTGTATTTAGTTCAACAGGATTTGAACAATTACGTTTAGCGATATATGGCTCGGGTTGAGGTGTGCACCAAGAGGGTGGGCTTGAACAATATTCAGTTGGTGTTAGTTTATCACGGCATTGCGACAAGATGGTGTATTCGGCATCGTACTGGTCCGCTATCCAAGGCTGTACGTATGTAGTATGGCGTCGTACTTGGTCTACATAGGTTCGTACCAGTACGTGGTCCTAATCTGTCCCTACCATGCTGTTCCAAGCCCGTGCCAGTCCGAGATCGTACTGATACGGCGCACACAGCTGTACTGGTTCGAATGTCGTACTGGTCCGTGGTCTAAACGCGTGCTGGAACGTATATCGTACCAGTCTGTTGACCAAACCCGTACCGGTCCAGGCCGTACTGGCCCTGCCTTAATTTTTTTAATTGAGAGTAAGCATAGAATAATCATCTCTCAGGCGTTTAGTATCGATATATACGGCAATTATTCAGACGCAGGTGTGGTGAGAATAATCCCGCTTATCTCAATACAACCGTCTTTGATTATTGGTCTTTCTCAATATTTCCGTACAAATGGCCTTCAATCAACCTCAAAAATGGTCCCCGGAACCATATCAAGAAATAAACATAGATCAACTCAGCACCGCCATGCTCTGGCCCTACCCTGTACCTTCACCGACGTACCCCGCCGCACCAAGAGAAGAATCTCGAGCACAGTTCAACCAGAAGTATGCCCATAAGGCTTTGAATGCCTCAAATCGTCTTACAATGGACGAGCTTGAGCTCGTACGTAGACATCTTTCAGACTTGTTTTACGAGGCTGCAGCTCTACGTTTACGATTCCAGCCCCCATTCTCCCACGGCTGGTCGAGGACGCTGCTGATGCCAAAGCCCGCGGAAGTCTCCTTGCGAACAAATGAACTTGACCTATGGAACAAGCAAACCGCCGTTTATTTTATTAGTGACTCGCACTATTCAGGCCATGACCACGGATATACAGACCGGCGTCTGGGCGCTTACATCTACCGCGAGTGGCACCGCGTGCATAACGGCCGACCGAACCTGCAGCGTTACAACTTCTTCGCTAAGGCATTGCAGGTAACGAAATCCTGAGAATCGTTCGACGTAGCAGCTGTCATCGATATACACCGGCGGCTATGCAATTCCATGTCGGCCAAGTTGAATGAAGAGGTTATCTTCCGCTACCTTTTTCTTGCTGGAGAAGTGGAAAGCACAAACTTCCCGCAGGCAAACATAGCGAAGACGTGGCGTGAGCACGGCTTCACCATAGGTCATCTCTTTCGCGCCGTCTTGCTCGTAGCAGACGAAAACGTTATTCCTGAGACGTGCCCAGTGCAGCCAGAGTCGGAGCTTAGCGACGCCAGTACGCATAAGGAAATGGCGGCATGGCTGGAACGTCTGATGCCGGAGTGCCGCGTGTTAATGGTACGCACTGGGGACGACGCGCATTTGAGCAGACCTGTATCTTTCGCAAGCCTTGTAGACCCGTTAAACAGCGACCAGGGGGATGGGTCCGGTCAGGTGGACATGGTTAGGGTGACGGTCCCTGTCGCTATACGTTTTTTGCACGAGCTGCAGGTACGGGAGGAAGCTGCATACCTTGATCTGCGGCGCGTAGCAGACAGAATGACGGAGGACCGCGAACGTGCGTGCCGCGAATGGGTGGACAGCGTAATGCGCCATGCTGAGGATGTGGGCATGGACGGGAATATGTATACTTGGAAAGTTGTGAGGAGGATGTGGGCTGCCCGCGATGGAGAGACTTTTAGCGACGGGCAAGGCGACGAAACGCGTCTTTTCCCTCTTTATTCCTGGACATCTATATGGTAGAGCTTTATAACTGGTCAGTGTACTGTTCCGCGATTCACTGCGAGTTATTATCATGCTGTGGCGTTGAAGGTAGGAAATGGCCGGCGGCAGATTTGGCGAGTCCTGCACGGTGTTAGATGGATGTATTACCCTCGCCGTTTTTCACACCTGGGGTCACTTAAATCTCAAGATTTATTTTTATTCAGTGCCTAATCCATTATTAGTTGATGTTGTCATCAATAATTGATCAGGTCTTTGTCTCCAAACTCGAGTCGATACATCGTCCCAATGTTGTGAAGGGTGTGGTTCGTATGCGCCACCTGATGCTCAACTCCTTATTCTTGTCATTCAGAGGTCTCAATTAAATTAGCCCACTTCATGGTAAAAGACTCCTAGGTCCGGACAAAGGGAAATCAAGTGTAGCAAAGGGTGATAAGAAAGATGACAGTCAGTGTCTAAGAACAACTCAAAGGCCCTTACGGACAATGACATTGACAAGGCCTACTAGGGTAGGAGATATAAAACCAACATGCACAGCGTATAATGATCTAATCTAGTAATCTTTCGATTTCTCAAGAAATACAAGTCTGGTACTGGGACTCTTTGCGAGCTAGCTAGCTCTACGCGCAAACGCCTAGGCTACGACCTCCGCTCCGGGTTTTTACTAACGGTTTTAAGACCCCTTCACTCACACAGTATATATATATATATTTCGTTGCCATTATGTCTGGACCCGAGGGGACGCCGGAGTTAACAGAACTACTAACGTTCTGTAATGCCATCTTCTTCTTTTACGCCTGCGGCTGTCGTGCTCCCGAGCCGTTTTTCTGCTGCCGGCCACACCCCGACGATTCCCTTGAAACTGTCAAGTGCCGGCATGAGACACCTTCTGTAATCATTGCGAAGCTACCACATGCGTGTAAGACTGGCAAGACCGAAGCAGTTGAGTATTACCCGGAATTATTCTCTTCTTGTTCTGGCTATTTAGATTGCTTAGCTTTCCCTCCGAGGCTAAGACAGTGTCTAAAAGCTCATAAAATCATGTGTAAAATAGCTATAACTAACTCTAAGCATAGTGTACCGCTGTAGATCCTGCTTCATTGGAATTCGTGCGCGAAGTTGGTGAGTAATCCTCAAGCCATTTCTTTTTCTTTTGTTCACAAGTCACTCTCAAAATGGTGATAACTGACTTCCAGCACGTAGATACTGCGGAGCGAATTGATCTCGCCATCCTCGGTAATATTCCACAAGACGAAATTGACAGCCTTCCCGAGAGGGTCGACGGGGCGTTTACTGCAGCACAGATCGCTTCGAGGTGGCGTGCTAGGCGAAAAGCTCTACTAACCTTCTCGCCCAACGCTACTCCTTTCGTACCGAAGTCCTATACTACAGCTGCGATCCGCACCCCAGCTTCTGAGCTGGGCGATGTGACGACCCCTGAAGACCAAAGTGACACTGTAGGGAACATACCCGTAGATAGCGCTAAAGAGGGCATAGATGGCGCCGAGCGAGACGAAGAGTGTCAGCAAGACACAGAGAGCGAGAAGCCGCAAAGCGACCCGCCTGTAATTGTTGAGGAAATGGTATGTGAGGAGGTGGCACGACCTAATGACGACGACGACGACAACGACAGCGAGTGCTCGGAAGAGTTCTTTGATACCGAGAAAGATGCGGCCAGTGAATCAAGCGTCTCGAGAGCAGATAACACACCTAAACCCGAGGAGCAGCCAGGATCGAGTACCTTGGCAAAGGATACCATCAGTTACGACGAGATGATGTTATTTTGGGGTTTAGTCAGTAACGAGACCGCAAGCCAGACTAACAAGGCTTCTTCTTGGGGTATCTCATCACTTCTTGGTAAGTTCACTACTCGTCGCTTCTAAAATCGGGCGGCGGGTGAAGCGCTGGTTTTTGGTAGGTGCTTGGGTAGGTTTGATCAGCCCTATATTTAGAATCTAACAGTGACGAATAAGAGCCGTTAGGATTTTAAGCAGCTTCAGTTTCTGCTTCATGTAAGTTATCTGGCTCTGGAGACTTATAGACTTATATGGGCGGGTGATGAATTTATGTGGCAGTGGGGATGCAGCTGTCTCAAGGCAATGGGGAGGTGCGAAGGCGTTAGAGATTATAAGCAGACCGTGACATTTGGTAGACGAAGCCTGAGGGCAACAATGTAACTTGATGGTATCAAATGCTAGGCTCGTCTGAGCTTACCCTGAAATCTAAGCAGCTTTGCTGTTGCTACCTCTTTATTAGTAGGGGACTTGTTTAAAAAAAAGAAATTGACTTAAAGATATTGAATCGAGGACAAGATCTGACCTATAGCATGTAGATACCTTTGTACTGTCGCGCTCTAAAAATACTTCACGCACACAAGATGCACGAACCCTTGTCACTCCAACTTAAGACGCCATCTTAAACGTACATCTTGTTATCCATTGGATAGGAATGCTGCCGTTGCCGGCCCACCTGCGTCTGCCACCCTTTTTGGCTGGGGATGCCACCAATTTCCAATTTATATAGTCAATATACGCCACTTCAGCCATTTACAGTTAGATTTACAGCAAGGGCTATACCTCTGCATTGTATTTCTTAACTTACTTATAACTAGGTAATAAATTAACAGCGTCGTTTATTAATTAATTAAGCTATCGGTATAAATAGTTTGCTACTTAGTAGTTCAAAAGTTATACGAGCACTTAATTGTATACTTGGATTGATTACTGTAAACGTTCTCTACGTTGTATAACTTGCTGCCACGGAATATATACGTAGGACTTAGGAGGGCACTTGGGCGGCTTAATCGTATGTATATCATCTGTACAGGTGGGAAATTGGTGGCATCCCCAGCCAAAAAGGGTGGCAGACGCAGGTGGGCTGGCCGTTGCCGCAGACACAGCCACCACCAGCACAGTTGTTATCGCCCACGTTGCAGTTTGGCCGATAGGTATTAGGCAGCAATGAGTTCAATAGGGGTTTCAGTCAAGCGCATAGCCCCTCATCATATAATACTCTAAATCCCGTGGCCCGGTTCCAGCTTGGATAACCCTGTTGGAACAAAAAGTTGATCTGTAGTTACCGGCCATATTAATACACAGCGTTTCAACTACTTACACAATGTTAACTACGACCCATATTCCACGCGATGATATGGACGGGAAACGACAAATTTACAAGCTGGCAAAAATCGTCGGTCCGATCACGATAAGCCTATCAAACAGAGATTCACGGTTTCTTTTCATCAGAGAGTCATTTGACGATTTTCTTTATGGGGAATATGGACTTCACAGCACCGAATCGGAACCGGCTCCGGAAAGTGTCATCTTAGACCCGTCCGAAGGTCATATTTGTTTAGTTATGCTTCTCGACATTGTCAATGCTGTGATATATGAAATCTTGAACATATTTGACATTGACCTTACTCTGGCGCAGGTTTTGAAAGTCAAAAGCTCCCTACTTCCTAATGTCGATCTTTTGAAACAACTGTACCAGATATCGTTGGACCTAGCACCGCAACAACGAAAGACGATACTACTCGAAACTCTAACTCCAAGTCAAGACATACATGGATATCAATACCCGAGGCGTCTCGAAGCTTCAAATATCCGAGTATTGAGTATTCAGCCCGGGCTTGAAGAAAGTTCTATAGAGTGCCAGTTGGAAGAGCGTAACCTGGAGATCGACGTGATTGAAGAGGCATTATCCTATGTTTGGGGCGAACCGATACTGGACAAGGCTATCAAGGTCGACGGAAAGTCATTTCTGGTCACTGCGAACCTAAACAACATTTTGCGCAGTTTACGTTGTCAAGATGTCCCTCGGAAAGTTTGGATCGATGCAATTTGCATCAATCAATCCGATTTAGATGAGAAAGGTCACCAAGTTCGTTTAATGAGGAGAATTTACTCGAAGGCGCAGAGAACTACTATCTGGCTAGGCGACCAGTCCACCAAACGCAAGGCTCCTGAATCCGATTTCTTGGGCAGTCCTACCGACTATCCTATCGACAATCTTATACCAATGCTTAATAAGTTCGGAGGCAATCATGTAGATCGATACGATCTCCCTGCCCTCTATGATGCGGTTCTCCAATACCAGGTAGATAGTGCTTGGGATGAAAAGCGCTTCATACTTAGTATTATGTTTCTTCGCTGTATGAATATCATCAGGAGGAACGAATGGTGGAAGAGAGTATGGACGGTACAAGAAGCTGTGTTACCGCCAAATGAACCAATCATTTGGTTTTGTGGCCACACATTCTCTTTTAGTACTGTGGTATCGGCCATTGACGCTGCGGATGCGTTCGCAAAAATCAAAAGGCTTCAGTACTCCGTGACTCCTGGTAAGTACACATATGAGTTTTTGGCTCTTAAATTTCAAGAATGAACTAGCAGAGGGACTACAGGTAATTTTGAATACGAAACAAACGGTATCGAGGCTAAAGTTAGATTATCTTAGTGACTAGAGACTTGTATAGTCGTTTCCATGAAGAACGGATCGCCACCGTTGAAACCAAGGGAGATGAATTATTCCTCCATCAAATTCGTCATAGAACACCATTATTACGAGCGCTGTTGCCGTGGATGCTCAGTAGCGTCCACGCCCACCGTGCTACAGATCCACGAGATAAGATATTTGCACTGGAATCTCTTCTCACCAAAAGTGAAGGAAGACTTATCAATGTGAACTATCATGAAACTATTGAGTCTCTTTTCAGACGCATCACAGCCCAGTGCCTCAATCAGGTGAACATCCACCCGCATATTCTGTACTATTTCTTCGTGGAGCACCTTGATAGCCTTGACAATACGCCATCGGGCCCGTCTTGGGTTTATGACTTCACACACTCCAGAGCAGGCAGGCGGGACTCAGCACTGAAGAGTGTACTTCATCCTTTCCTCCATCGCAAAGAATACGACCACCCTTTTTTTTATGACCATTTTCAGGAAGCTATATGCTTTGCAAGTCCGAAGGTTTTGTTCTGCTCCGGTGTTTTGGTAGGCATCATTGATGGCATTTTTCAGGTTCAAGAGCAGATTGAGCATTCAGCCGAAGGAATTCAAGCTTTGGAGAATGTAATAGAGTGGTGGGAAATAGCCGAGAGACGGTGCGGAAATCAGACAATGGAACACAACACAGAATCAGCAGATGGAGACTCAGATGTTTCGGGTAAGCTGGTTATCCGTCTTGAATAAGCATCGTTGTAGTCTGAGCTAATAGTCTAAGGAAAAGTAGAGCGCGAAGGCTCTTCCTTAGGTCCAACTCGCGAAGAAGTGAAGAAGCTTGTCACCTTTGGCTCTCCTATTTTTGAGACCTCTCATTCAACTAGAACTAGTAATAAATCGATGTTGGAGCAAGCAAAGCATCAGCTTTCTGGGACGTACTTTTTTATAACAGAGGAGGGGATTCTAGGACGGGCCACGGCACCTGTACAAAAGGGCGACCTTCTCGCGATTGTTCATAGACACCCCAACTACATGATACTAAGGGGTGCAAATGATCAAGATACTCCGTCGCAGAAGAAAGAAAATCAGCGAATCGTTGCACGGGGCATGGTTGCCGAAAGTCAAGATAAAATGAGAGCTAGGATAAACAAAGACATCCAAAGCTGCTTTTTCCAAATCGTTTAAATAGTATGATTAACATGCCCGGATCAAACTTACGAGCAAACGATTAACTCCAGCGGCAAAGGTGGTGAAAATCGTTCGTTTTATTGCAAATTTCTTTCAATAGCTATCTCAGTAGACTCATGAAAAGAGCCAGCTTCCCTCTTTCAACTACCTGTCAGGGAATTAGTTCACGACTACCCTAAGGTGTGGAACTAGTAGACTCTGTGTATATAAGTGACTGAACCCCCTTGATTTGGGTGGTTCAGGAATCAATTGATCACTCTATTAAGCCCTAACTACTACCTTCCTGGCTGCAAGCAGGTCTCTCTATTCACTCTGGGCATTTACCTCTGACACTACGAATCTTAGCACCTACTGTTAACGTAATAAGTAGACCGCCTATACAATTTATGCATTATTTTCTGCCGGCACTGATAAGCCAATAAGGAAACATAGAGTTCCGACTTTAGCACAATCGACAATAGGCCAGCAACCTTAACTTTTAGGAAATGCTTAACGCTTGTCAGGATAACATATCGGCACGACGACTATAGAATAAGGGACCAAGGGTTGCTACGTTAGCCCTACGAGTGCAGAGCCGAACTGCAAAAGCGAATATGACTGGAGCACTGCTATATACAATACTGCTTAAGGCCTAACCTAGGAAGCTTTATTAGCATTCGTTCGAGTTACCAACAGGTTTCTCTTATAGGGTTTTACTAAAGTATCTTAAAAAGGCAGGAGAAGGTATACAACTATAGCAATCTGGCTACGGGCACAAGCAGGACGTTAGCGTAATATGCAGAACGTACAAATCACGATAGTCTTGAGAGGAATAGACCCGGAGTTATAACCTAACGTGCCCTTGAGGCTAGAAAAGAGCTCCCGTAAGATGCTTAAACAGTCTGAATACCCGCCAGACGTTAAAAATCACCAATCGATCAATCAATGAAAAGAGCCTCGAACTCAAACGTCTACCAGACGTCCCTCGTAATCGTGACAATGCTCTGCTACTGCTCTAGTAGCGTCTAATCGAAGAGACTTTTTCCTAAGTCATATTATACAAGTAATTCATGAAGCCGTTTCGGCACCTCAGTTGGACGCGTCCCCTGATCCATAGCCCGAACCCATTCCTCGATAGGCTCAATGGTGAACTCATTATCGCAGTTCTGGACAGCAGCTTCGAAATCTCTCAAGTTGGCGCTTGTCTCGTCGCGCCAGATATCCACGAACTCCGGTGCACCATGCAACATCTCCTCGACGTAGAGCTGCCGCAACTCCGTCAACTCGTATCTTTGACAATCTCGGGAGTAAGCTGGATGCGGGGGTCCGCTATCGTCGACAAGATAGCGTCGACCGGACGGCTCCTGGAATCGGTCGTGTGCTTGTTGGAGAAAGGCAGGGAACTGACATGCTTCGTGAAGGGGAAGACACGGAATGCACTGCCAGTCGATGACGCCTGTGAGTATGCCGTCGTCGTTTACGAGGATGTTATCGAGTGACAGGCAGTCGTGGTAAAGCATAGTGGCCGTCGGCCTCGTCTCCGCGTTGTCGGGGACAGTTTCCATATCAGATCCTGTTGAAGCTGTTTTGCCGTAAGTGGAGAGGAATTGCGGCATCAATTTCTCTATTCGAATAGTCACGTCTAACATGCGCTGTAGTGTCTCCTTTTCGTTCGCGTTCGCGGGGTTATCAAGTCGCGAAGTTAAATCTGACGATGCGAATTTCAGCCGACATTGCATCCAGTCGGATATTTCAGAGAAAGGTCCGCGGCAATGGTCTAAAGTAGCGCGCTGTGCCTAAAAGAACGTCATGGAGACCAGTTCACCAATAACATAAGCATGGTTGTTCAAGTTAGAGTTCGTCTTAAAAATGCTTCCGATGCCCTCATGGAATGGTTGTCTGAACGCGGAGACGGAGAAGGCGGCTATTTGCTTCACAAGACGTTCCTTCGAGCCCATCGTGACAGACGACCAACATGATGAAAGGGGTTTCCCCTCCAGCTTAGTCATAAGAACCCATTCGTAGCCAAGAGGATTGTTCCGGGACGAATCGTAGGCTCTCACGCGGGGAACAGGCAAACCAGTGTGTTGACTGACCCAACTAAGAGTGGCCACCTCGGCCTCTGTTTTGGTTCGGGGGCATAAGGGCAAACACACACGCATGACGAAGGCCTGATTGTCAAAAGACACGGTGTATAGCTTGCTTAAGGAACCGTTATGGAGCATTTGCACGCCGTATTCATGGTCAGGGCCGATGGCGACCTTGAGCGTCGCAACGACGGACTGAATTGTCGGCTCGAAGGTCCAAATCGGGTAACGGCACAATCCATTGTTGATCCAGGCTACACCACCTGTCGGATCCCATCCTAACCATGATGGTGGTGTAGTTGAATCATTGATCGGCGTCGCTTGATTTTCCTTGGAGTTTGCGGCATCGGCTACCGTGGCCTGAGAGGGTGATTGCGGTGCGAGGCTCTGCAACTCTTCCAAATCGAAGTCTTGACCAGAATTGCAACCGAAGAGAGAGTCGTATGACGGCGACCGTTCTAACTGCTGCTCGTCTTCCCGGATGTTTGTCATTGTAGGTGCTATTCTTCGAAGACTTGCTTATTTAATTGGAGACACATCAAAACAATGAAAGGAATACTGCAGGTAATGTAGTCTTACTAACAGCGTAAACGATTCGCTGATGGCATGGAGGGTTCTAAGAATCAGTTTGTCAATTTGCCGGCCTGTCAGTCAAGCAAACAGGACCAATGCAAACCTGAGAGAATGGGATTAGTGGCAAGTCATTCAATATGCAAGCGTACCTGCCAATATGTCAGATAATAAACAGACTAATCAAGAAAAACATTCTTCAATACCTAGGCTCATCTATTGAAGGTATTTATCAATAAAAACATTCCCTAGCAACGGTCGGCCCTTCGACTATATATATCCCCTCTCCTCCCACCACCTTTCTTTCATTCTTTGACTACCATCGCCGAGTACACCCTCACTCACAGTGCACGTCCGCTACAGACACTGAAAATCATACCTTTATACACAAGGGCAGCGAACCTGTCCTCATAACTTTGCGTCCCTCAACAACACTACCTTCTTGTATGTACGGGTACTTATCCTACAGGTTTCTCTCTGCCCTTACGATGTCTGTCTCCAATACCGGTACTGCCGAGGTAATTGTGTGCTCAAACAACTTTCACGATGTTGTCTCGTATTTCAATGATGAAGGCAAGCTGCGGGAATCTAGCATACGTATTCGCATCCGGTGCCAGCTATGCAGGAAGCTACTGTCGTTTACAACCGAAGAAATGTTAATACCGAGACCCGACGAACCTTACACGGTATTAAACTGCGGCCATGCGTTCGATAGTTATTGCCTGTTTAAACATGCAGTGAGTTATCATTTCCCCCTGATACTCCAACTTAACCCCGAAGCGTACGATAGGCTAATGAGATGGAAAAGGAGGACTTCGATAAATCCGCTAAGTGCCCGACATGCGACGCTCCTATATTTTGCGAGAATGATATGGAACCAGTGGACGTATATGGTTGGCAACGCAATCAAAACCAAGATGTGCGAAGCAGACAGTTCTAGCGATGGGAGTAGTTCTGATTCAGATGATGCTTCAAGCAGCGGGAGTAGCTCTATCACAGATTATGATTCAAGCAACGGGGATTCAAGCGCCGATGATGATGATGATGAATCCGATGATGCAGATGAGGAAGAAGCCTTGCCGAGTAAAGATTCATCATCAAGCCAGCTCTTCGCGTACGGTTTCTTCATGGGGTCGCTATGCATCATCTTCTCTTTCGCCTTCGTGTCCTACGGGCCGAAAGAGTGGACCGTGTCCCTGATGAGCTCGACGGCGACGATGTACGACCCGGGAAGTCAAGCTCTTCACCCGCTCGCTCTTCAACATATACCCGGAGGAGTTTAGTGGCCCGTTCTCCGTCGTGCGCACCGTGCTGCGCTTCCTGTTCTTGGTCATCTATATTCCCGTAGTCAACCGGTTGGCCTTTATTGACTGGGAGTGGAGGGTCGTCGCTGCCGCTGTGATCGCGTATATCACACTCGTAGAGACCTGGAAGGCCGGGAAGAGGCGGTTGTTCTACAGTAAGACGCGGCCTTCGTCGTCTTCTGTGTGAGAAAGGAAGTAAAGCTGGTTTGAACTCGTCAAGGTGAGGATCCTACACCCGTTGTCTCGCACCCACAGGATCCTCCAAGCTCGCCGTCAACGGCAGCACCAGTCTCTACAAGATCGACGACTATGTGCCCCTCGCGCGTCGACCCGCTGACACCATGGTGATGATACCCCTCGGTGCTCTTCTTGCGTCTCAAGCACGGCGGCGGCCCGCCCATCGCAATCGACGAATGGCATGGCTAGCACGAATAGATCACGACTTACGAATTATCTCCTCCAGACTCGAGGCGGTAAACCGGACCTTAGACCGCTTACTTGAGATGGACCGAAGTTGAGACGCAGCCGATAGGGTTGTTCATGGCGAGCTGCTTTATGTATATGTAACTCTAGATTAGTTTTTCGACTCAATTCATTGTTGATTTCCTTGTAAGATACTTGATTATTTATTGTTTTGTGTGATCACGCGTTTCCTCGTTGATTTTGCTGGATTCAGCCAGTCTGGGGTGCGTAATTTTTAGATTTCCTCCTAGGCTGGGGTTTTAATAGTTGGTTTGGCCAAAGTAAACTGAAATGCTCCAAAAGTCAACGTGCTTAACTTGTCACGACCTTAGAAATACTAGTGGCAACGTAGGGATAAGTCTTGGATACTTGTTATCGCACAAGAAGCTCTAATCACTATCTCTACAGACTGGATATCTATATACAAGGTGTCTCTTTTGTTCTATTGCGTGAGGTATCACGAGAGCATGACATAATGTCCGACGGCAAGTACAGCACTGTGGTATTAGATCATGATCATCGCAATATTGAATGTACCTGGTACGAAGGCCTCTGCAGATTCATGGTAACTCAAATGACCGCTAATACACCTGTCACATGGCGAGACAGCCAAAGATCCTTTAAGATCCGTCAAGACTGGTTGCATCATACAGCCAGAAAGCCAGTGGCTATAGGTCGGTGAGTATCACCACGCCATAGCTATCTACATGAGAGGCTTAGAATCGGAACCCAGCAGAAACGGGGTTTCGAGTACAGACCCAAAAGAAGATTATAGCAATAGAAGATAGAGGGCGACGTTACATCGAAGACGTGAACAAGAAGCCAAAGACCCTTGAGACAGATACAAAGAGAGTCATTCTCTGAACATGAATCCTTATTCTAGCACAAGCCCTTGCCACACCACCTACACGTCGCCTAACCATTGCCCGCTCATGAACGTATCTTTTCAAAGCACACGACTTGGTGAAAGCAGTAAATCCTGTATTTGAAGAAGACAGCAGATGGTCTGTATAATGTAGATGTCTTTGGGACTCGTTAATCGCTTGCCCATTTGTTTCCATCGAAGACGTTACACCAAAGCCCTGTAAGTCATAAGTGGTAGTAGTGAACCTCGTTTCCGGATCACTACTCAACATATAATTGGAACTGACAAGACTTATACACTGTTACACCACCAGCAAGCAGGTATCTAGTGCTTAGCAATTTGCCCCAGTAGTATATCATCCTCATTATATAGAATATCAATAGAATATATCTCGGCACCAATCACAAAATCATAATCCAGGTTATCATAAATCACCACACCCTCTTTTCCTATCACATGACTTAAATGTGGAATAGTAGTTAAGTAATGAAAGTTGCTGTCTGTGAGAATAAGCCAATAAGGGGCTCTCCATCCCCAATAAAGTATATGAATAGTCAAAGGAGGTTACAATCAAGAAAGGCCCAGGCCTACAACTTTTAATTGTGGATGATTTCTGATTCTATTCGGTAAATTGAATTGCGTTACAACAGGCCCCCCTTTACTGAAGTGACTTCCACAGGTCAAAAGGATCTGGGCTATTCCAATAGCCACCATACAGATTCCCCCTATCTAAATCTGATTCCTCGCTAGAGTTCTTACATCATCGGCATGTTGATGCCGGGAAGCTCGGTGAGCCCTGCAGTAACTGTCAGTATATTCTCTTTGTTGAGATGATACGAAGATCAAGATAAAATCACGCAAATTGCGAAACAGAACAAAACAGAGCAAAGCAGGACAAGAAACTTACAGCCCTCATGATCCTCCTGAACGACAGGCTTAACAGCGCAAGCCTTAGCATTAGTAATGGCCTGGTTCGCGAGCGTCGAGCACTTGGCGCCCATGCAATTCGTCTGATCCATAGCCTTCTGCAAGGAGTCTCCTTTCCAGCCGAATACGTAGTCACCGTGCTGTCCGTAACCTGGTACTTATTAAAAACGCCTATATGGGAATCGTGTGTTTGGCTGGGGAGGATGGGAGTTGGGGGGGGGGGGGTGGTGGGGTGGAGTTGGGCGTTCAAGTGTGAAACTGACCTGTATTATCGCCCGTAGAGAAATAGAAGGGCTGAGATCCGTCCGTGGGCCAGTCGGCTGGGTTGTTGAACTTGGTCGTGTCCCAGACCACCTCGTACATCAGCTGCGGGATCCGGATCGGATGTGTAGACGGACACGCTCCGCCTAGGCTTAGGAAGTCTGCTGGCCCGGTCGTCGGATAGGCTACATGGTCTTGGTGGTTGGGCGTGTCGAGATTCTTGCCGTCCCAGCATCTTTGCAGGCGTTAGTTTTGATATATAGGGGTGGGGGATAAAGGGGTGAGTGGGGGGGGGGGGGGGGGGGGTGGGGGCCGGCAACTTACGTGGGAAAGAGGATGTTGGACCGGATGCCGCCGGCGCATTGCTTCTTGGGTAGGTACTCAGTGTCGAGTCTATTTAAAATATACAAGTTAGTGATCATCTCTATACATGTGTTGTAGCGTGATTCAGACGTACGTGCCGTCCGCGCATGGAGCAGCGTAGTCGCCCCCAAAGTTGGGACCAGTGTAGCAGCGGTAGCAGTTCTGCTTCTTGAGCTGAGTGCCCGTCCGCGAGCGCGCCATGGCATCTCCGACTAGCATGCGGAAACCCTAAATGATTATCGGTCAGCATCTGTCCAACAACCTCAATAGTGATGGTGATAAGGCAAGAAGAGAAAATAAAACGAACCGGTTTGAATGCAGTAATCTTCCCTGGCTGGGCCGAGACGTAGTACACAAGGACGCCTCCTCCAATCTGCGTGCTGAAATTGTCGTTGAATTGATACCTGGAAAGATTCAATCAAGTAAGCCGTTATCCCGAAACCAAAAAAGGGGGATGGAATAATCAACGAGAATGGCAACATACGCAGCACCGCCCTGAGGAACACGCTTATACGTGCCGTTCCGGGCCTTAAAGTACAAGTTGGCGGTCCAGTAGTTGCTGAAGTCCTCACTGAAAGCGCAGGTGGTGCACGAGGCCGCGGTCGAGACGTCTCCTGTCGTCATGGACGCGTTGAACGTGTTGCCGCCCACGATCTGGTGCACGTGCGGCGACGGGATCGCCCCCGGGTTCACGAGGGGGTCGAGCCGGTCAATGACGACCTGGGAGCATCCGAACCGCAGCATCGTGAGCCCGCCACCGCCGCCAAACTGCGGCACCGCCCCCGCGAGGGTCGATAGGCCGAGGATCGCTGACCAATACATTCTTTGGACGAGTGAGAGTCGTTCGATGGATGTATGTGGTGTGGTGTGGTGTGGTGTGCTATGCTGAGGAGGAAACACCCAGATCCATGGGAAACGGTTTTTATGCAGGTTTATATGAGAACAGACATCATGGTGCGGAACGAGCTGGCGAATCCGCCGCATCTGTTCTCAGCACACTGCCGGGTCATGTTTTCTGCTCCTGTGATATTGGGGGTGTGGTAGCTGGTGCTGGGCTCAGGACGGCATTTACCTGATAGGCCGTCGCATACAGTACATATTAATTGCTTCATAGTCGCTCATGACTCGAATGGACTCGTGGTTGGTCAGTGCTAGTCGACAAGGCAGACGTAATTAACCGGGCGGCTACATACTTAATAAGAAGAGGCCGCCGCCCGATATGACTTCCATCCGCACATTCCGCACCATCGACTCTACACATCATCCCGTCTTCCGGAGTGCGATAATTCTTTTACAAAGAATCTGAGGGCGATATCAGGTTTTGCGATCTATTCGCATCAGCGCTCGTTATATTGGGCGATGATATAGCCTATGAGCCCTTGATGTTTCGAATATGAATGTATAGTGAGTATTAACTACCTATAGACAAAACCAACCTACTTGACACAGGCCCCCCCCAAAATAGAACCGTGTCCATCAGAAGAAAGAAATAGAAGCAAGAAATTGATCTCGAATTGCCCTTTCCAGCAAGGACATCAGGTAGAAACATATCGGTCGCTAGACCTTAGTTACCAAATAGCCAACGAACAAAACATCCCCCAAGATATTCAGCTTGAAAATCGAAGTATCCGTTGCGGACCAGTAATAGAAATATTCACCGATTACCCTATATAAGTCACAGTAAGAATATAATAATTCTATACTACATAGAACATGGGCTGCCGTCTCAGACTTTCTTCCGCCGAAGTCCTTAGGATAAGTGGATATTGAGAAGTAAACTTATAACCATCGTGTCGAGCATTCATGAAGGCGCACAGCCACGGCATGGAGGGGCATATGTGGCTGTCTGACCTGCTGATACGTGATGGGAGATACTGGGTATTATTTGATTTCTTCATTACCGCTGTTGGTTGTTATTCTTCAATGCTTACTACATTACAGATTGATTGCCATGTTGGGTCGGGGCCGTCGTGTGCTCTTCCTTCACCCACTCACTCATCTATATAAATCGTCTGGAAATACATCACTAACCGTCCAACCTCATCTAGACGTGTCACCCGGTTCGTCTTTCTGCTTTGACAAGACTGCACGTAAAAGGGTATCTTGCTCGTCGCTTGCCTACAAACCCCCGACTTTGTCCTGCCATCACTCCGACCGCTAATATTGCACCATGGTACGGAATCACCCACGGCCAGGACAGGCCAGTCTACCTTCACCCGCCTCTGGGTGCATGTTAGTATGATAAACAAATAGTCGTTCAATAGCAACACATACGTTCGCAACCACCGTCACTTCTGCAAGAAGTTGTTGAAAAAATGGGACGCAAGCCCATGCTCGATGATGGGCCGACCAGATTATATATAGCCTTATAGACGCAAGTTCTTGAATGCCTTTTCGCACTCAACGTCGCGTTTTATGCGTGTCGTCTGGGCCTCTATTTCGTCGCCGGCTTCTCGGTGCCACGTCTCGAGGAGTGTCAACGTTTCGTAGTAATTCTTGCCCGCCTCCCACGCTACGCTTTGTACTATCAGATTAACGAGTCAGCTACGTTATTCCCTGTGCGAGCGAGAGATATGGGCGAAGACGAGAGTTTCTTTCCCTCTCTAGAGCCATGCCGAGCAGCAGAAGCCTCTCAGTGCTCTCAGGTTGCGGTGGGTGAATGAGCGAGGGGGTTTGCACTTACCCTCGGCGGCTCGCCGTAAGTACTCTCTCGCTAGTTTATGATCCGGATTGAACTGTAGGTTTCCGCCCCGGCAACGCGCCCGATTATTCTGGGCCAGGGCGTAAAAACATATGAAGTGTAGATACCCCAGTGGCCTATCCGGCGGCACCTGCTTCAGCATCTTCAGCGCCATAGCCGATATCCTATCATCCAGCCACGCCGTCTGGTTCCCGAATATGACGAGCAGGTCTGCCCGCATGTCCCACGGATCACCGTCCCCCTCCGGACTGTATATCGTCGCTGATGTGATTCCGTCGGGCTGCCACGTCCGTTGGTTCAGGTAGTACCGGTGGTAGTACGATCTATTCATCGGCAATATGTCCCACGGTCGGATAAGTGTGTAGTCGAACGGTTTACCGTCAAACGTGCCGTTGCTCTGCTCCGACGCGAACCGCCGACTCCACTGCAACATCTCGACATTGTGACCGATGCTATGGTTTCGCGATAGCTTGGCGAAGGCCGCCAGCACGTGCCGTAGCTTTTCATTCACCCCGCCGATCTTAGCCGCGTAATTCGATAGGAAGGTCCAGAGCATGCGTTGGATCTCCGGAACCGGATACCGACTGACGACTCCGAGAAGCTCATAGACGGCGAAATGTGCCGACTTGTCCAATACGCGGTCGATGGTGGAGAACGCTAGCCGACAAAAACCTCCACCCTCACGCATCTTTCCTATCGACAGGAGCCAGCAGCCGTGGGTAAGGAGCGTCACGGAGCGCATGGCATCGCTCTCGTGGTATAGATCTAGTTCCTTGAAGTAGTAGGCGTCCAGCTGCGGTGGCATGAGAGGGTGATCCAGGGACCAATGCACAAAAGCCTCGTGTAACATAAAGTCATCAGGGGCCCCGATATCCCTGGGAAGCAGCAGCGGCGGTGGTGGCGGCGGCGGTGGCGGCGTCCGACACCGCAGCGTAGGCGGCAGGTCACCCGAATCAGCCGCCTCGAGAAGATCAACCGGTCGAAGGCCTTTCCTCCTTATGTAAGCCGCCACGTCGACGGTTCTGCCATTACGGCGAAATGTGCTCTCTTTACCCAGCGCCAACCGGTGCCGCTGCAGATACAGCAGATTGGCCACATCGGTTTGACGGTTGTTCTTGAAGAACTTCCATTGTGTTAGCTTCGTCTTATACATCTTGGGACTTCTCTACCATGTCAGCTGCGATCTCTACGCATAGCGATTCATAGAGGCGTGATCACTCACGAGGCCCAAAATCCCCGCTGTTCTTCTAAGATGGCCATCACGTCCTACTCAGGGAGGCAATAGTTAGTGGTGGTCAACTATGAGAGAAAAACACGAGCACCGGGAGGGTGCACGAGTATAAAGGAGACTAGAGAGCTGATGACCGAGTGACTTTTGTTGATCAAGCACGCTGGAGAGGAATGCATTCAATTCAATCTAACCTTCAGGCGTCGGTTCTCCTCCAAGTACAACCGTGCAATGTCTGCCTTCACGGCTTCCCACGCCTCTGGGCTGTGAGATTTTCGACGGCGGCTTCCTTTCTGTTGCGCATTGGTGGGTACCGGCTCACAAGACGTGGAGTCTCTCTCAGTGGCCGGTAATGTTTCGGCCTCGGTGGACGCTGCGGAGCTCACCACATCCCTATCGGAGTCGGGAGACGGATAGCTCCCGCTCATGGCTTCGGCGGATGTAGGCTTCTTCATTTCGCCTTGTCGTCGGGATGGTGCGTTCTTTGTTTAAGTGCTCTAGTTCCCGAAGCGCTGCTGGTGATGGATGATGGAACGGGGACAAAAAGGAAGTGGCTAGTGAAGCCTTTTTGTAGTGATCCCCAGACCCCCGAAGGGAACCAGCAATGTGAGAAATTGTGTCTTCCAGGCGGTCGCTTGATGCTATAACAATGACATAATAGTCATGGACGAATGGCTGTCGAGGTTGACGGTGAGAAGCATGGAGGAAGTTAGGTGTACAATTCGGGTTGAATTGCTGAGATGTCGAAATCTGACTTCTCGCACCGCACCAGACTTCAAGGTGGATATGGCCATGCATGCCCTGTTGATTTGCAGGGGACGCAGGGGACCGAGAGGGAGGCCAAGATACGCCCTTGTCTGCCCTTGGTCATGAACGACCGGGGTTGCCATTCCTCTTGGGTCCAGGGTTCGGCCCAGGGGACCCATGGCTCTGGGCATTGGGGCCAATTATGAATGCACATTGTGCATTGACTACTGCTCTGGTCCCGATTGTCTGGTTTCTGGTCTGGCACTTGGTATGCGATGGACGGCGATTGCTCCGTTAGCGACGCAGTCATCATACCTGGCCTTCATCTTGGTACATGCTTGTTGTCTTCGATTCGACCCGATTTGATGTTTCTTTCTTTTGTCTCTCTATCAATGTTTTGCTTTTGGATCGCGAAACTTATTGACGACAGCCCGCGATGGTGAAAAGACGATGCATTAGAGGGTGTTGTATGACAATAAAAGTAAGTTAAATTACGAGAACATGACAGGCACGCCGTGCCTCCTGCCTCTTGCTACCTACCTCTTGTTTGTTCGACCAGGCGTACGATAAGATACGCCATACCTTAGGTAAGTAGGTATGTAGAATAGCTGCTGGGGAAGGTAGGTATGTCAGGTTGCATATGCCAGGTACCTACCTCTCGGTGAGGCTTACATGGTGTACATGGTGTACATGGTGTACTGCAGTACAGCAACGAGGTAGGCACGGCACAGCGGGCAAAAAGCATCAGTCGTAGCGGCCACAACCCGTCTCGTCACACCGACTCACGTTGCAGGGCAGCAACATGATGTCCCTGTAGTTTTCGGTCGTACTCGACCGGGGCAGCCGGCCATTACGGTGTACACTAACTTCTTAATAGGTAGACTTGCCGCATCTACTTACATGATAACGACACGACATAGGCAATTCTTCGAGGTGTATCTACTATTGTACAGTATCATCAACAGCAAGTTAATTAGTTCAACTTACGCAGCGAGCATAACATTATTGGTATCACGTACGTATGTTGTAGGGAATGCTTTAGTAATGCGGTAGAAGGATGTCGAAGGACTTGGGGATCTTAATTTCAAAACTCCATTACCCTTCAAGGTTGTTGAATACAATAATTAATATCATGAAACTTAGCTAGACTTCCGTTAGGCTTGCCCAAGAGGGCTAACG
Source organism: Xylaria cubensis (assembly GCA_022385715.1). NCBI lineage: Eukaryota > Fungi > Ascomycota > Sordariomycetes > Xylariales > Xylariaceae > Xylaria > Xylaria cubensis. The sequence goes on along the minus strand of MU279078.1, from coordinate 152,513 downwards.
CATCGTACACTTTGCACAGAGCCGTAGAATACTGCTTAGCGTACTTGTAGCGTAACTGTAGCGTACACCTTGGGCAGTAAGTGGCCAGCTCAGCGCTCTATTAGTAGTGCTCTCTCTCGTCTCTGACAGTAAGTACCTATTCAGGTCTAGCCACGTCAGGCTAACGTCGGGCATTCATCCGCTTCCTATTCGGTGAATTGGTTACACTGCAGCACGCCGTCGTCTGGCACCCGGAGAGGTGACCCGGTAGCAACTTTCCCACTCTCCAAAGTGGACAAGCACGCTTCATGCTTCTGAATCCGGTTAGAGCACTCAGCGTATCTCTACTATTTTTAAAGCCGCCGGAGTCGGGCAGCTTTCTGTCTCCGTGCTCTGTCATTCTCTTAAACCTCGGCACTTATTCATCCACATACAGTAGCTAGTGTGTCCAGTATTTGGCCTAGGGTATATATAAGTAGGTATGTAAGGACTACGTAGGCTGCAGGTAATATATTGCACTAAAGACTGTGGCTTATCGTCTAGAGACAACTAGCTAAAGCTGACTGATAGACTATATTCTGCACGACATAAACCGACTCACTTTAGACCATCACTTTAGAGCATTCACTTCAGACTAGCAAGTCTTTGCTTCGTTCGGGCCGCAGTACCTTCTGCATCAAAGATTCCGCTAACGCTCGGGTGTTTCGCCACGGCCTCGGCCCAGCGAGAGAAGTTGGGCGCTTTGGTCGAGAGCTCATCAATCAGACTCTTGGGGAGCAGCTCATATTTCGGCCAACTCCACAACCGGATCACGAACGACCCCGTCAGAACCTGTCGCCTTCATTAATACCGACATGATAAAGACAAGAGGAAGAGGAGGGTACGAGAGAGGGAGAGAGAGAGAAAGAGAGAGCAGATGCTCGTTTTGGACTTACCTCGGCAAGCGTGAGCTTATCGCTACCGCCAAAGAACGGACCGGCGTCAGCTAGCAACGGCTCGACCTCCTTAACAGCCGCATCCACCATCTTCTGGGCCAGGGTGTTGCGCTCCTCCTCGGACTTAGCCATGATGAGGGGGAACAGGTTGGCGTTCACCTTGGACATGAAGGTGTCGACGAAGAAGGCGATGCGCGCACGTTCCAACGGGCCGTTCGCATCATTGGACGCCGGCACCAGGTGCGACGGGAACTTGTCGGCCAGGAACGCCGACACGACGGCCGACTCGGTGATAATCTGGTCATCGACTTTCAGGGATGGCACTAGTCCTCGTGGGTTGACCTTGAGGTACTCGGCTGTCCGCGGCTTGGAGAGATCGATGATCTCCTCCTCGAATGGCACATTGAGCTCGGAGAGCGCGATGTGCGCACGATGCGCCCCTTTTTAATCAGTGGTTAATTGCCGGACATTAGCGCGGAGAGGCGTCGATGACTAAAGGTATGTGCTGTAATGATTTGTCTCTTTCACTTACATGGGCAGCCGTGGTTGGTGTATAGTCTAAGCTTGGGGGTTGCAACGGCCATGATGATCAAATGCTATTTGGAATCGGTAAAATACAGGTAGGTTACTTAGGGACTGCTATTTAACGTGATGATGTTTTTGTAGTGTCTGTGTCTCGATTATTTCGTCAAGACCCAACGCAGTACTATATACTCGTATGCTTTAAGTTGTCCGGGGTGGTGATAACGTGGGGTACGATGATGTGCTTCGCATATGATTTATAATCCCCGCTTCTTGCAAGTGACGTTTTGTAAGTAAGTCTCCGGTCGTTTGGCTTTGTTGAACAGTACCCGCTACAGTTCAAGTACTGAGACGGAGATAAGGGGACTCCGGTTTCCATTGTTCCTCGTCCCAAGTTCCCCGTTGCCAAGGGGGAACATGAAATAGTCGGGGAAAGCAACATGAATTCCTCCGATTTCAGCATTTTGTTGATAATGAACGGCTTCGGCCGAGTCTGGCGGCTATCATGTTTGTCTCCGCGGGATCCCGGCTGTTAGCCCAACACTTGCCATCTATACGATCTGTTAACTCCGTTGACATGTATATTTTAGCCTATGCTTGGAAGTGAAGTGGATATTGATGTTGTAAAAATGCGGTTAGTAGTCTCCGTGGGGCAACTTTGTTAGGTATTTATGCTTAATTCAGTACAACACATCGCTAACCATTCTACTCAAAGCTTATGAATTTTAATACACCAATCAATGAAATTATCAACGTATTAGCGATAGTGTTCACGTAGCGAGGTAGAGCTGTCTCATGTGTTCAATATATAGGATCGCTTATCATCATGGGAGTTATTGTTATGACCTGTGACTTATTAGTGTTAAGTCGGAACTCCAAACTTTATGTCAAAGACTTACTCACGTACTACTGAATTCGGAGAGGCCTCCCTTCTCATTTTACTATTATTTTCATTTGCATGTAAGCGCCGAGATGGGGTTACCTATATCCAAACTCATGCCCGCGTGCGTGGAAGCTAAACTAGACGGGCCGCAGGAGACGAGACTTCTGCGTACGCCGCGTCAGAGACCGCTTGATGGCCCAGATCGTCCCGGATTTCCCAGCAGAATGAAGTGGCCAGGAGATAGTTGCTGTCAGAAGACGAACGCCTACCCCTGAAGCCCATCATAGCCCACGTAGCGGGTATCATCCACCGACAGACGCTAGAAACTTGCATGGCGGACCTCGTCTTTAGATGCTCATCAGGTGTTATCACGTATATTAGGTATGAAGCTTTATGACAACACCGTAAATTGCTTGACAAGATGATTAACTTGCAGGCAGCTATGATCGCCTTAAATCTGGAGTCGACGCATACCGTTATGTAATACCCAACTTTGCTCGACCAAAAGCTCCAGTGGCCTTATCAAGTACAAGTCGTACCACATACATTCTGTTCGTCCAGTTTAGGGCCAAGTCGGGTTCAATCTCATCAGCGAGGGACAAGCTGCGGCACATAAGTCAAGTCCCATACCAGCCTTAAGATATCAAAATGCAGAATGTGTTTTTGGGTGATGAAATTATGGAGTGCCAGGCAGCTAGTCCATCAGACATTTCAATTCCCTTCCAGTACATATGAGCGGGAACTACTGATTGAACAAGACTTCAGAGCGACTTCGAGCCTGGCGACACGACTGTCTTTTCATCCGAGAAACAGCAGCATGAGATGATTTGGGTCGAGTCTCTGGTTATAGTTCATGCGTGCTGCTCTAATTCCCATCCCGGGACCCTGCTGCGGTGTAAGAAACTTCGAGGCATCTTCAAGAGGGCCTTTTCGACAGGACGCTAGTACCAGACCGCAATGAAATGACGATACGGAACGACTGCAGAACTAGAAAGGGGTATGACCTTGAAGAGGGAGTTGCCGGTGATCAGCATATATTTCTAGTCTGATGCGTGCAGCGCATAGGAGACGGTTCGTCCTCGCGCAGGTTGAGATTGTGACCGGCCACAATAGGCTGGAAAATAAGTCGATCTAATCCGTTAGTTTGAATATTCGGAGCAGCAATGCTTCCACCTTTATAGACGCCGCGCCATGTTTACCTACTCACAACATCCCATCTCAACTATCAAGTGTCCTGGCTGAATGGCATTCCAATGCCGATAACGACACAAGAGGAGCTAAGACGAAGGATGTGCAACAAGATACAGGATGATTATGTCTTGTCAGCAACTAAGCCATTATGTACTTCACGTATTATATGGGCTAGATGAGATGGATGATGTTGTGAGATGGCTCTGCTTATTCCGGTTGATCATTTTCTTAGTACTGGATTAAACGGCTATTATTCCATTGAAGCATCTCCTGATGGCACAGTTGGTAGCGCGTTGGACTGTAATTGAAATTTGCTTAGAGATCCACAGGTCGGGTGTTCGAGTCACCCTCAGGAGATTATTTTTGCAACTTTTACTAGTTTTATCCTTGGATTTAGTGAGGTACGAAGGATCAAGTTACTGTCTATATATAGTGTTGGCGGATGGGTAACTAGCTATACGGGAATAATTTTACCTCTATAGCCGGTTAATAGACTAACTGAGTAGATAGGTAGAAAAGCATTTATAGCCATCATAGATGAATTTCAATGGGGGGAGATCGACAAAGTAGGTATTGATTATCCTTTTGCTTGTTGCTTTGTGACGGTAGGTAAGCTGTTACTGAAAAGCTTACAGGCGTTCTGCGAGAGTGGAAAACTGAATGATGACATAGAACCAAACCGTGAGGGGTAGCCTCAGATACTCTCCCAGGCACGTCAATTGACATCGGTACACATCATCTACGCCTATATGTAGGTTAGCTATGTTCTCGCGTCCTTGCTAATGGCAAGGGCAAGCAGACGTTTCGTAAATAGTGTATTGTTATGGACGAATGGTCGACAATGTGCCCGCCCTGAACTACCGTTTGAACGACAACAGCTTCGTTCGCGTGGAATCAATTCAATTCTACCACTTAGTAGCCGTGCTTTCGACGGTGATACTGCGTTAATCGATGCAGTTTCCCGTCCTCCCAAGTCAGTTGATCTATGAAGTAGTGAAGAACATGAGGTAAACGGAAGCGGCAGGAAACCGTTAATCAATTAAGGCGACGCAGCCAGCCGAGTTGGGGTACAACGAGATCCAACTCGGTGTAGGTATCCACGACAAACCATATTGCAGCGTGGCCAAGGGGATGACTTGATGATTGGTCAAACGGCTCTTCCGGTACATGCAACTCGCCTCGACGCAGCGCGCATCGTGAAGCGACCTTTCCATTGGACCATCGACAATGGGCTGGACAATACGAATCACTGCCCACATCCGTCTGTTTGACTTGACGGAGGTGCGAGGTCTGAGACAGGAGAGCTGACACCCGAGATCTGAGACCACCCGCCATGCACAACCTTATTGTTTTACCCCGAGTCTCTCCTATTCTCTCCCGCTCTCGTATTCAACTCCGACCTGGCACAGCAGCTGTACACAAGATCGGATAAGTGATTGCGTCTGAAAGAGCAAGCAGCAGGCAAAGAACGAAGCACTGCGTCCGTCACCCCAAGACTCCATACCACCTGCGTACTACTCGCTATTCATCCAAATGCCGAGAAAGACCATCCCACGCGATAGGCTGCCGGCGCTGCAGAAGAGCTACGACCAGCTATGCGTGTGGTTGAACTACGACACCAGCACCCGGCACTTCGTGCGCCACCTGCTCGACAGCAGCTATGTGAAGCCCTTCTTCCGGGAGTACCGCCGCGACTTCCTCGAAGTGTACCAGGGGGACGAGGGCGTGCAATACGCCGAGATATACCGTTGGTGTGACTCGATGGACGCCTTCGTCAAGCCCAAGTATGCCGATTCCAAGATCCCGTCGAACAAGAGGGACTGGACCCCGCTAGAGTGAGTGGACCGGATCTTCCTCTTCATCTACGGTTATGCCGGGTATGACGACGCATCTCGATACTTTTCTGAATTAACTCACCCGATGGCCCTACCCGCAAGGATGTATACGTATACTAATTTTCCCCCTTTCACGTAGCCACGCAACGCGCTTTGTGGTCCGTGTTCTGCGCTTCAGCTGGGAGAACGACGGCGAGTGGAGCCGCGGCAAGTTTGATCCCGACAATGACCCGGACGGCGAGGGCGAGCTGGAGTTCTACCAGGTATGGGCCATCTTGCAGTACCTGCAGGCAGAATGGGAGGCTGCCAACGTGGACGACTGGGAGGTGGAACGCGTGGCTGGAAGTAAGTAACTCAACAACACTTGTTCATTAGTTTCGTCGCGAGGGGAAGTCTCGTCTGCGACTTGACCTTCTATGGATGACTTCAAGGAACCTTCGGAAAGTATGCGAGAGGATTAGCTAACACAAATGCTCCAGTGTTCACTGAGATGATGACCAGCCGTCTCTAGCCTTGGCTCTGCTTCATTTTGTCCGCGATGTATTATCAGTTAGTTTTACCTGCGCAGAGCTTCTATAATACGCAGCAAGTTGAAGTTCTTATCGGGCGTCCCGGTGGACGTATTTTCAGTGGACGACTTTGGGCCAGCGAGGCTGGCTCCCCTAAATAGTATTAACGATATCGATGACGGATGCTCAACATGAGAAATGAGCTTGGTATGATGGGCTACATGAGTTGACGGCGTAATTATGAAGATAGCAGTTCACAGCATCCTCGCTGTAATAAACGTGTGCACTTTTGTTACTGAGTCAACCTCTTTCAAAAACATAATCTAGCGACATCGTACGAATCTCGGGAAGTGGGCAATGAGCGATTGTAACTGTTAGCGTCAACTCGAACCCATCAACCAAAACGTCCACTCGGGGCCGAAACAGCGTACTAGATAGATCGGGATCCCGATCCCCGACCCTTTTTTACACTAAGCATTACACTAAGGGACCTGTGGGGCTAGTTCGATATTGCGGCTGAGCTGCCCATTATATCTATTCGATACTAACTGGGCCCAAGTTTCCGTCAACGAAAATCTAGCCCCCTCATGTATAGTAGTGTCGGCGGATAAAGCGAGACATCGGAATGGCGGGCGTCCGTAGCGCCATCTAGCCTCCCCAGCACGTTACTCATGGCGACAAACGGCTTCGTTAAGTCATCATCTCGTGGCCAGGTTTCATGGTATGGTCAGAGGTTGTATTTCGTCGATCGTTAGTCGCGAGTATGCCTATGCGTTAAATTTCCAACCAATCTAGTATATGCGCACAGACAATAAATATCAAAAGCCTTAAATGTTGAATTCTTTTCATTATTTGCATTTAGGAGATGGTTCTATTCTATATGGGGTATCACTAACTTTAGTACATCAAACACATGATCGTGAGATCGCTTTCTACACTTTTCCCGAAGTCTTCCATCCATAGTCCTTAACTAGATTTGATGACTGCTAACATCGCTCGACTCGTTCTTTTCCATAGTCGTCTGCTCGCTCGCGCGGCGGGAGTAATCTCCAGGTTGCTTGCTTCCATCAGGGATATGGAAACGTTTGTCGACACGGGAGAACGTCAGAAGACTCAGAGCCAGGATCTCGGGAATGAAGGAGAAGGTGTAGAAGGCCGGTTTGCTCTGATACCAAGCCGGGTCCGAAGCAGGCCGGGGCGCCATCCACGTCGTGCCTGTCCTGAACGCCGAAATAAATATACAGATGCACGTCACAAGCACATTAATGATAACTTTCGTCCGCATGGTTCCGTGGCCGAAGAGTTCCTCGTCGGCAGACTTGGGAAGCAGGAAGTGGGCCGTTAGTAGTAGCCATGCCGGTAGGGTGGTGAAGACGAGTAGGTACGTGATGGCAGCGAGCTGTATATCGCGGACGGCGTGCAGGATGTTGGGGTTCAGGGTGTAAGAGCTCTGCACAACAGAATAGATGACGAGGATAAGGGCGGCGCCAATGCCAACGTAGAAAACTTTCAGTACAATACTAATGCTGGGATGCCAGCCGACGCTGGGCTGCTTGGCACGGAGAATGCGCTGAGCGAAGATGAGGTTGACGACGTAGACGACGAGGACTCCAGCGTTGACGAAGATAGTAGCGGCGATGGCGAGGCGCACGTTGTGCTGATGCTTGGCCCACGCGATGCGCAGACTGAAGGTGATTATCCTTGACATAGAGAAGCCAAACAGCGCCCCTGAAATAACAAACTTATGCTGCCGCCGTAGGTTGATCTGCAATATGGTCATGTTGGTGATGGCAAAGCCTAGATATATAACGAGGAAGACGGCCGAGATGGGGATGTCGGGGATGACCTCAGGCAGACCCCCGGGGCTGGCCATGCTCGAGGCATAAGGCGGCCCTGCCTGTTGTTGCGGCTGCATCTGTGACATGATGCTGTTGTAGATAGCAACCAGGATATCGTCGTAGGGTGACAATGATGCTGCTGGTTATAGTTTCGCTTAGACGCAACGGGTCGGTTAAGTTTGACAGACGACTGAAATAAATCCCAGGAGTATGGTAACTGTTTTTGACTGGGATAGCGAGCCTTTAACTTGTAGCTTTAAACTCTTTGTTCAATAAGTAGAACAGGGATGCAGAGTTATGAGCGAGTACGAAGATAATTGAAAGTAATAAAGACGAAACACACACACGGCGATGGTGTGGCTTACTATATGTATTAATGTCGTCACACAACTTACCATACCCATAGTATGTTACCCTCCTTTGTCGTTTATATATCAACTGACGTATCCGTGCTAGCAAATTCCCGTTGTATGGTCTCGAGCCCAGTTTTCGACCAGGGTCGGTGATAACGAGAAGCGCGACGCCGACAACTCGACAAAATTAAATCGGTTTTTACATCATGATCTGTCCTAGATTCCCCCGTCGTCTTGGCGCAACCAAGAAGGGCTAGTTATCTCCGTAGAAGTCCCCTAACGGAGGACGCCTAGCGAAAGTCATGAGGTATCCAGCGGGCCTGCGGACTGCGGACATATTAGCTTCCGCCCACCTTAAGCGACCCGAGACCGATAGAAAGGGCGGAGATAGACGGGCAGAATTATCATGGTACGAATGCCTTGCTCGGTCGGGATTGGGCTGCGCACGCATTGAATTCGAAAGAAAGGAGAACATAAGATAAATGAAAGCCGAGGCTGGTCCAGTGATGTTAAAAGCTTTTCTCCGTCATCTCATATAAGCTTTATCGAGGACCTGATTCAGCACTGTTTCATCTTTAGCTTACTAAATTACAGTATGCGTGTGCCGGTTAAATATGCTTACCATGAGAGGCTGAACGTTATGTATGAATCGCATGTTTCTACCAAGTTCGTACTAGAACATCGACTGTGTTCCCCCAATGTCGGTACTGGTCCCTAATAACTGTCCCGGCTCCAACACGATTAGGCCGTATGAAGCCGAACATTAAATGAACACAACGGTGACTAAGCGTAATGCCAAGGTGAGGCACAGAGATGAGATGGCGATGCGCTGACGGCGTCACGAGATTACGATCGGATTTATTACTCTACATAATATAATAGTGCTACCTTTACTATTAGTTAGCCCTTTCTTTATCTTCATCATTGATAAGTTGGTAAGCGTAGCATAATAGTCTTCTTTTATTCTAATTAATTCTATTCGAGATTTACTCGCCTAGTCGCGCGCGACACGTTCTGCATTTCCATTGGTACATTTGCTATGCACCGCCATGACAGAGAGGCGTAGGCTGGACGTAGCGGGCGCATCGCGATGGGTTGGGTAGTGAGGCTTTCTTCTTTGCTTGATTTACCTCTGCGTCAGCACTCTCGTCAACTTATGACTAACCTACTGGCTTTGATGAACAATTGTACTAACTTTCGATTGACCCTCTAATCAATCATGCGATAATCCCCCTATACGAGGCAGGCTACTACGCATGATGGAATTCGGTACAGCGGCGAGCGCTGCCACATTCATTGTGCTTGCAGCGCAGCTTTCTAAAACTCTGTATACTGCATTTGATTCGATCAAAGACGGCCCGGCCAATGTTCAAGCCGTCGCAGGCGACATTCTTAGGTTCCACGGAGCTTTAGAACAACTTAAAGGATGCCCGACGGTCGCCAATGATCTCAGCGGCCCGATCAGGGCTTGCTACTTAGATCTCGAGCCTTTGGCTGACAAAATCCGAGGCCTTCAACTTAAGCCTAACGAGAAGAAGAGCGGCAAACTATGGAAGAGATTCAAATCTTTCCTCAACGAGAAGATATTGGATCAGATCCGCACTCGGGTCAACGTACTTACCAATGATATCCATCTTCGACTTAGCATCTTACAGAGGTCGGTCTCATATGATCTTGGCTACTCATTAAAATCTAATAGCGCTGCAGTTTCATCGCTGACCGTATCTCGTCCGACGTACGGCTCACAGGCCAGTCGATTGGAGAGGCTAGCGGCAAGATTGATCAGCTTTTTGCCAGTCAGGTTTCCAGTTTCGCGACCATTGACCAAAGCCTCCAATCTTTCCAGAGTTCTCAGCAAACAGACTTGCAAACCGGTCTCTCTTCTATACATGACGCGATTAGAAAAACTGAGTCAATAAGGCAAGCTGATGCCAACTCTATGCTGAATATTTTGAGCGAGTTGAAAGGTTTGATGCTGTCCCAAAACAGAATCCGACAAGGGGGACAGGCAGAGGATGCATCGGAGGACGCGACTGAAGACCACGACCGAAGGAAGAAAAATTTTCAGAAAGTGTCAACCTTTGACGACAGTTTAGTGACGAGCATCATAAGACTATGTAGTCTAATCGACGAAAAGGAACGGAGTTTTAACACCGACGAAGATGATGATCCCCAAGCCGAAGGCATCATAAATGATATGCAAAGCATGATTCGATCAGCGCAAGACTATGCTGAAGCTAAGCAAGGGAAAACAGGGCTTTACAGTGACCTCAGGCGTTTTGACAAGGCATTTGGACAAGTCAAACTATTTCTCAATTCAGGTAAGCTCAATCGAAATGTGGGAACTGAAGTTATTGCTGAATTTGACACAGCCCGAAATGAAGGCAGCCACAGTCTTGTTGCATTGCCGCGTAAACGAAAATACGTCTCCTTCGAACTTGGCAATATAGGGACAGTATCTCTCGTGACGAGCAGGCGGATTAAAATATCATGCGACACAGAAGACGACAACTCAACCTCAGATATAGATCGAGTAGATTGCAAGTCAGTTATGCGGTTTCTACCTAAGGACATCAAGAAACTCAGCATGCTTATGGCATCTAACATACGACAAGGCTATACTGGTGAATCTATTTCTTCACTTGCAGTAAATCGCGTGCTGCCTGCGAGGTCACCAGTATTTGAGGTTGTACACAGCGGCCAGTTGCACAAACTGCAAGACATGCTGCGTCGAGGCGAAGCATCACTACGCGATCATGATGAATATGGAGCTAGTCTCCTATTTTACTCGACAACGCGACCTGAAATGTGCCGCTTCTTGCTTTCGACAGGATTGGATGTCGATCACATGGCTTCCTCTCATGGTCGGTGACTATTAGAGGGGCCCGTCTTTAGTTTAACATTGTCAGTAATCTATCTACATCCTAGTCGTATAACGCCCTGGCACGAGATGAAGAGGACTGATTGTTTCTGACCAGTCCTCAAACCTCAGTTTTAGATACTAACATTAGTGACTGCTACGCGCCACAGGAAGAGCTCGAGAGGGTGATGAAGTGCAGAACGCTTCTATTGGAAGCGGGCGCAGATCCTACCCTAGAATTTGAGCAATTCAGTTTCCTCCAAACTATTTTACGTCATGGAACTCCTGTAAGACCCAAAAACATACAGTGTCTTCGTTCTATCCTGTAGCAATAAGGCTGATTCGTAGTTACAGGAATCAATCAAAGCGATATGGGGCTCGACTCTACTTCAACCTTTTGCTGATATCAATTATGTTTTTCCCAATGGATGTACGCCGCTGCTAGAAATGTGTGAAAACTATGGAACTAGTTTCAGCGCAGAGAACTTTTCATTTCTATTGAAACGGGGTGCAAACATCAAAGCGCGCGACACACGTGGCAGAACATGTTTACATATCTGCTTGTCCAGCCTACGCGATCTCAGGGTATCAGAACAACATGAAGCCATTGTATTTCTTATCCAAAATGGAGCCGATATCGATGCTCGTGACGACGATGGGAAAACCGTCCACGAAATTGCCTATCTCCAAGACCACTGTAAAATGGGATTGCACATTGGCAGTCTTGCCGGCGATCTCTGGGATTCTGTTTTAGAAGCCTATGAGTATGACATCCTGAAACTTCGGCAGAAATATCAGCGGCGAGCAGTATATCGCGGCCATTACACCCGTCAGAATTTCGTTGAACTTTGGAAAGGACGCGAATCCCATTGCCCGTACTTGGATGATGTCCCTTGGCCAGCAGAGGCCCCGTGGCATCGTTATACATGTGATGAAGAGTGTTGGCGCCGAGAAAAGTACTCGGACATATTGGATCTAGAAACAGAACCCAGCGATGACGATAAATCAAACAAGGAAACAGATTTTGGTAGTGATGACGGAGCAATTGAGGAAGTGGATCTTGAAACTGATTCTCAATCTGCATATGAAGTTGAGAGCGAGAACGAAACAACACAGGACGAGGTATTCCTAGCCGACGACAGCCTTATTCCCAGCAACGCCTTCGACTTACCACTTAACGACACTGTCGAATACCGGGCCGACTCAATCGATGATATAGACGATGCTAGGAGCAGTCAACCAACCGAGAATAGAGACGAGTCCGATACCCATCTCTACGTCAACGTGGACAATCCCGAGTCTTTGGCGCTCTACCAGAATCCTTGGTCCGATTGAGAGCACTTTTGACTCCCAATTGCACGGGACCGAGTATGTTCTCGTCACTATTTCTTGACACTTGCTGGGACGTTCGGAGTGTGATACGAACATGATGTCAATAGGTTGGAAGAGACTTCGAATGGTAATTATCATCCAAGGTTTCAAGGAGGGCTGTGAAGCTGTCTTGCAGTTTGTTATATTCGATTAGGTACATACGGTAGCTTAGCAAAGGTCTCGCACGAGTCTTGCCGCTCCTATGATTTTAGGCGTAATATTGGAGTATTAGGCCGTAGAATCTCGGGTACGGTCCCAGTTTCTGGGGCCAATAAGCCACTCTTCTCTCTTGAGTATAAAACACCATTAACCGACCAATCATGTACACAATGACAAAACCTCAACGGAACTCATATAGCAACATCATCTTCTGCATAGTCACAAGAAAACATCTAGCTATGCCAACAAGCTATAGTAACTACCGCAAATATCCTTCCCAAAACAATGTCATTCTTAAAAACAGAAACAAAACCTTAGTAGTAAAATAACACAATCATTATTCGCAGCGAAGAGTAAAGAGTCCCATCACAAAACATCCTCCATTATCCATCGCAACAAGGAAAGGACCACGTTCTACCATGTCCAAAGAGAGGAAACAGAAAGAAACCGACAAAGGAGACAGACGACTATGAAAAGGTAGAACAAGCCGGCCGAGGGGGAGGAAAAAAGAACCCCCTTCTCCACCGCACCGCACCGCACATCCTGCCCCCTGACCGACGCCCTCTAGAACTCACTCTATCGATTCTAGCAAAACCCACATCTCTCCAATCTCAAAGGTGAATCTTTCCCAGAAAAACAAGCTGCCCAATCAAATCAAATTCTAAAAATGTGCAACTTCTGGGCCACCAGTTTCCCATGTGGGTGTCCGTCATGGCGCAATTCAGGATACGAGTACTGCGCGCACCGAGGCGAGGAAGGCCTGTGCACCGTGACTCTGAAGAAATACGTGTGGAAGACGTTCTGCCCGCGCGCCCGCAAGGGCGGAAAGCCCCCCAAACCCGGCACCCGGCTCCCCCCCTGCTGCGGAAAGCTCGACGCGCAGACGCGTGGAAAGCTCTGCTGCAAATGCGACTCCTCGCCCACCGAGGCCTCCCAGGGCCCCACGCGCTGGAACTGTCCCGGCCACTTGGAGCTGGTGTCTGAGGAGGAGATCGCTGTTCTTCAGACTGCCGAGGCCTTCTTTGAGAATGCTGTTAAGCTCTGGCCGAATGGTCACCAGGGCCGCTTTTACCGCCGAAAAAAGGACAAGAAAATCAAAGGTGTGTGGTGGTCTCTTTAATTAAGTCAACTCTTCTTTCTTCGAGTTTACGCTTCCATTGAAGAAGAAGATACTCTCAGTTACTCCGCGGTTTCTTCTCGATTCATGTCATCTGTTTTACCCGGTACTCCAGTCCTTTTGTCGGAAGTGCCTTTGTGCAAGACTTCGACATTGGGACTGACGTACCTCTCTCTCACCGTCTGATAAGAGTTGATTCATTTCTTCTTCTTGTTAACATCTGTTTACTTGTTTATGTTTTTGCGAAAGAAAAAGTAAATACAAAATTCAAGGTAAAAATTGGAAAAGGTAGATACATATAAAAAAAATATCAAAATAGGAGCATGTAAAGACAACCCTGCTGCGGTTGTCTTATACATGTCTCCTTGTTTTCAACGCGTCCGTAATAGCTGATTAGTCTCTTTGTCCGTACCCTTAGTTATAGACTCGAATTCTCTTTTGTTATTACTATCGTCTCGATGAGCAATACAAGGCCATTGTTCCATAGACTCGAGCCGACCTACTCACCCCCTCGCCTCCTTTCCACCCCCACCATCATTTCTCCCAAAACTCTAATGTCTAGTACCTGCATAATCTATGGAAATAATAGTCAATTCTTAGCTTTGTTCAGATTTCTTAGCCAGATTTTTTCCCCTAAAAGGCATCCTGCGGTGTCCCCTGATACTTACATAGTAGATTGGAGATCCCCACAACGGTCTTTTCCGCTGATTCTGTGAAGACGTAACAGGTACAGCATGCTTCGCGTGGGCTCTACGCATTGGTATCATTCCATCTTTTGTAGATCGCCTAGCGCACATAGTTAGACATCATTTCCTAGACTCGTGAATTCTTGTATCCACATCTCCCCTTTCTTACTCCTATTAGTAATATCTCCTAGACTAACTATGCAACCAAGAGCTAATCTGTTCTTTCGGAGGCCTCGAGTCTCAATCGTCCCGGTTGGCCTTCGCACTGGATTGGGATTTAATTTGGAGGTGGCATTTGTTCCAGTCTGCATTTCAACTATAGCATCCTGACATACCATCTGTCATCTATCTTAAAGCCAAGTCACGTTAGAATCTTATTCATGATACCGTTGTTACAGATCGGAGCAATATCACATATGTCGTATGATGAATTCGGAGAGTATACGTGTGTCTATCATTCAATTCTATTGAGCGACCCGTTGTTCATCTACTCCTGTGGTATCTTGGCAACCGAATGTTCTGAGTCAACCTCTTTCCTGGGCCTCCAATCCCAGGTAAGATGGCTCTGGCACATCTGGTCGGCTATACTAAGAAGCGCCGGCATTGGTCGTCATGTCTCTATCAACCAACCCGCGCTAGAATCGTGTAAAAAGAAACAACAAACCCCAACCATGCAAGACCGAACTTTTTGGTTTCATTGCACATATGACAAAAGAAATGTAGCTATATCATGCCGCCGTGCGGTATTAGGTCATCATTGATTCGTGAGGACACCAAGGCGTCCAATCATATATTTTAAGAAGAGCGACATATTTAGTCGTCCTCATCGGAGAAGACCTCCTCACCGCGCTTCCGGCGAGCCATACGCTCTGCAAACTTAAGTTAGCGAGTGTTTCAATAGATAAGGACAAGCTCGAGGCTTTTAACTTACCCTTCTTCTTCTTTCGTGCCTCAGAGCTGGTCAGCTTCGCCTTCTTCTTTGTCGAGACAATCTTGTTGCCCATGGCGTCGAACTTGTCTTCTTCATCATCATCACCCTGCTTTAACCTGGGGCCGGCACCCTGACCTTGCACCCAGTTGTGGCCGGAGGGAGTCATCTTGCCGTCCATGACAGCCCAAACTTCTTCGGTAAGATCCTTGGTGAATTCAGCACTGTGGGTAATGATGATGACACCACCCTCGAACTTCTTCAGGGCCTTAGACAGGGCTCCCAGAGAGTCACGATCCAGGTAGTTGGTGGGTTCGTCGAGGACGATCAAGTGGGGTCGTTGCCATGAGCAGGCTGCCAGCACAACCTTGACACGCTGACCACCTGACAGACCCTTCATACGAGAATGGGAAACCAATTCGGCGTCGAGGCCGAAGTTGGAGCAGTGCGACTCAATTTCCTTACGGACTAGAGGGCGGAACTGACCGGAGGCCAAGGCCTCCTTCATATCAACGTCGGCAACCATCTTCTGGTGGGATGCGAGAAGCTCGCTACGTGGCAGCCAAGCATTGTCAGCCGTCATCATGGGCACCCAGCGCTCGTTCTTCATGCCGACGTTCTCACCCAGAGCGAATGAACATTCGTACTCGTAACTGTTCTTGAACTTTCTACGGCTGTTGATGCCGATGACGCGACGCTGGCTACCTTCGATCTTGAAGATCTTGTCCATGGCCTTCTCATCGTCTTCAGTGATAATCTTGTTGGCACGGTCCATGGTCTCACGATCCTCACCGGTTTGGAAACGCCATTGGATGTATTCGGAAGGTGTCTTGTCAAGGTGGTTATCAATGTGGGCGAAAGCGTGCTGCTTGATGTACGCGATACGGATGTTCTCGTGTTGGTAGATCTCACCGGCGGTGGGGATGAGCTCGCCAGTGAGGACGTTGATGAGGGTCGACTTGCCGGCACCGTTGGGACCGATGACGGCAATACGAGAGCCGAGAGAGCACTGGAACGTGATGTCGGTGATCTGAGGCTTGGGAGTACCGGGGTACTGGAAGCTCATCTTAGTAGCTCTCAGGATGGCCTTGGCCTTAGTCTTAACACCCTCGAGGAAACCAGGTTCCGGGAAGGTAAACTCGATCTCGGATTCTCCGAGTTCGTAGTAAGACTTGGCGTGAGGGTTCTTGCGAACGAACTCCTTCAAGTTACCCTTGTACTTCTTGAGCTTGAATCGCTCGTAGTGGATGATGTACTGCGTAACATTATCCAAGAAGCCACTGTCGTGCGAGACGATAATAGATGTGCAGGGTGAGTTGATGAGGTAGTCCTCAAGCCATTTGACGTTCTTCACATCAAGATGGTTCGTCGGCTCGTCAAGAAGCAAAATGTCGGGTGCTTCGAAGACGGCACGGCACAGGGCCAGCTTCATCTTCCAACCACCAGATAGGGCAGTGATATCACCCTCAATCATGGCAGGTGAGAAGCCGAACTCGGCAAGGCGGGCCTCGACCTCTTCCTTCGAGGAGGTAACTTCAGCCTCAGCCAGCTTCTTCATTGTCCAGTCGATAGTGGTCATTTCGGTATCAGCCGAGTCCAAATCGTGCTCGACGAAGACAGTCTTGACCTCACTTTGCTTGGGGAAGCCCTCGACCTGCTCGTTGTTGATAGCGCGCATCAGGGTCGATTTGCCGGAACCGTTGGGACCACACAGACCGTAACGACGGCCACGCTTGAGGCGCAGATGTGTTTGGTTGAGCAGGATCTTGGCACCGTAGGCTAGCGAGAACGTGCAGTTGCAGAGGTCCTCGCCATCGTCGTCGTCCTCCTCTTCCTTTTCATCTTCCTCGATACCAGGGGAGGCACGCTTTCGAAGGGCATCCACGACGGCTTGGGCATCAGCATCGCCGACAATAACGGAGACAAAAGGCTTGACAGCAGCAGCCCAGACAGCTGATTCAACCTCCTTTTCGTCAACAAGCTGGCCGCCGATGGCACCAATGTAGTCAACGACAGCGGGAAGCTTCTCGGCAACAGCGGAGTGCTTGGCAGGGATAACAGCCTTGAGGTGGGCTACGACGGTGTCGGTGTCGCCGTCGTGGCGAACCTCGGGGATCTTGCCATCCTTGATGTCACCAACGCGAACCAAGGTGTCAAGAGCCTGCTTGGTCTTCTCACGAGCCTCGGGGTCGGCGAGAGTCTCGTAGTTCTTGGTCAGGCCTGGCATCATCTTAGGCAAGAAAGGGGCAACGATGCTGGGGTCGTCGACGAGCTTGCACATGTTGTCGACAATGACGGCCGCCTTACGCTTGATGGCAGTCTCACGCTCAGCCAGACCACGGTCAAGAAGAGGAACCATGAGTGCTAGTGTGGGCTCCTGGACCTCAGTGACGAAGGTGGTAGCACCGAGCAAATGCACAGTCTCGGGGACATTCTCGGGCTTAGCAATACACTTGATAAGCTCGGGGATGAAGCGCTCGATATCACGGTTGACAATCAACTCGCAAATCTTCTCCATCGTCTTGTATGCGCGGTCCTTGACCTCCTTCTTGGTATCCCACATAGATTCGGAAATGACGGGAATCAACTGAGGAACACGGTACGCAAGCTGAGCCGGGGAGGTGCGGACCAAGGTGTCGATACAGTCCAGAGCAGTCATCTTCTCAGGCCACTTTTGGGCAGTCAGGATGGAGTTTATTATGTGAGGTAGAGCCGCCTTGACGGAGTTGGGGTTGATGGCCTCGATGATGGCGAGAGCAGCAGCGGTGGCAGCGGTCTTGACGGCAGTGATCTTGTCACCAACAGCAGCCAAGACCAGAGGTAGGAGGACGACGAGGTAAGGCTCAACATTGGCAGAAATCTCAGAGTGTTGCGCGATCGCCTGGATGGCGTTGGCGGCCTTTTCCCGGAGAGCAGCATCCTTCTTGTTGGTGATCTGCTTCTTTAGAGCCTCGACAGTCCTATTGAAAACGAGTTAGCTTATTTGTTGCAGCCGACAGAAAACTTATTCAGGTGTGATGTTAGGTGTGGCGAAAGTGTATCTTCATTATCAATTCGGTGTGCTAGTCATCGAAAAGATAAAATGGGATGATGAACAGTCGACTGAAATCTATCCAAAACCCGTAGTTTTGATCACCTTGTGCAACAAGGCGATAACTGTAAGGGATGGATAGCGGGCGAAAATTAAAATTTGGTGGGAGGTACCAAAAAAAGAAGCATAGACGGGTAGCGCACGAAGGGCTTGGAATCTTGCATATGCAAGATAGGCAAACGAGTATAGACTCAGGGGGTCCTGGGGGTTTCAGGAGTCAAGAGACTTGCTTACTTTGTGGGAGCCTCCTGGTCCTCAATCTGGCCGTTGATGAATGAGGCGAGGGCAGCCGATGCGTCCTTGATAGCAGCAGCATCCTTGGAGATGGTAAGTTTGTTCATCAGGTCATCAAGGACCTTGATGGACTGGGCGTTCTCGGAAGGCATGTTGATTGATTTTGTTTCTTTTTGGCTTCGTAGGATGAATAGAGAGAGCGAGAACGGGTATTCGTGGGAGGTGAGATCTAGAGAAGGAATCTATCGAAGTGAATCGTTTTATCCGACCGGTCGTGATCCGTTGAGAAGTAAAGCGGAAATCTAGAGTACTCTAATAGTTGTCCGTGATTGATTCGTGGTCGAACAAACGACGGAAGAGCCACGCAGGTTTTGGTTTGCTGACGGAGGAATCAGAAACACAACCTGCTCTATGTCTGGCCTTTTTAAAAGCAAAAAGTCCAAGTTGCAGGAAGACGAGTGAGCCGAGTGGAGGAACTCAGTTCTGAACCTATCTTCCGGACAAGGAGATGGAGATTAAGAAAAGAAAAAAGGTTGTCTGAGGGGAGAGTGGGAAAGGTCAGGAAAGCCTGGGAAGAGGGGTGTGGACAAGATTTTATTTTCAGAACTGTGGTCGGTGGATGCGCCTTGCCTCAGAAAAATTTCTAAATTTTTTTTTCTCCCCCTAGCCGTCCCTGATAAGGTACAACGGTACCTTAGGTACAGGTTAATGCCTTTAGGGTACTTACTGATACCACTTATCACTTATAGCATGTTGGCATGTGCTAGGTTCGTCGGTTGATTGGCCGGGCTGTCATGCAAACGCTCTGTTTGGACCAGCCTGCCTCAACTCAACCATGGAGGGGCAGGAGAATTATTTTGGTGGGATGGTGGGTTGCCGCGGGCGGTACAGGGCGTTCTGGAGGGGGTTTGTGGAACCGGAGCGAATCAGCGCCACTAGAATTTTTGTTTGTAGCGGCACTGATGATTTGGTGGGCACCGCCACAGGCTGGCCTTTGTGCGATTCATGCCCCTCGCTAACTATCCGCCGTGGCAAGCTTACCGGTGTCCACAGCATTGAATAAGTCTCCAAGCGCTAAGCCAGATAGAGAAGCACAAAGTAGTGAGATGGTACGCTAGCCAAGGATTGGGAAAGCTGGAAGGCGGTGAGAAAGGCCGCATTTCTTACCACCTTGTAACTGTACAGTAAGTACGTCCGTAGACTTCACCAGATAACTAGTTCTACAAACTCGCAATCGGCTTCACACCTATTTTGTTGTTCGTTCATCTGCAAAGTTTCCAGCTTTTAAGGTTACTTCTTTTCAAAGTTCCATCTATTAAAACTTTACACTCTAGTTTTGCCTGAGAACCCACCCGAAAAAAATACCCCTTATCAACAATTCGTCTCACCACCGCCATATACATGTATGTATGCAACCAAGTACCCAATGAACACGTACCAGAAATCGTCTACCAATTAATAACAAGGTAGCATTATTCCGCTGCCTACCAAAACCATCGCAGTAGAATAAACTTCGAATCTCGACCGCGTTCATAATCATGCAATTGCTCTAGCAACATAAAGTTATTCGCAATTGCGAATTTGCCCCTTGCCCAACCTTGTCTTTGCCCTTGCTGATATAATTCGGGGTCCGTCGATCCCGCTCTTTTCCGTTTTCTGGGGAAACAGACGAGGCGACCTTAAAATAAAGTGGCACCGCAAATGCAGAATGTAAAGAAAAGATGGTAATCCCACTACCACTTATTTCCTATAGTACTGACATTTTTACTTTACGCCAAATTGAGCATTCAAGTATTTGCGGTGCCACTTTATTTTAAAGTCGCCTCGACAGACCCAGATCCCTTTTTTACATACTGTAGTCGACCTAGCCGGCCCAACAAAGCTGACTTGCATGAAATTTCATTTACCCCATGATTGTTACATGGGGTTCTGACATTTCCCTTGGTTGCCACGTCGCATGTTTCCCTTCCCGCTGAACATGTCTATAAGTACATCAAAGTAATTATAGTATAAGTTCGTCTCTTCTCTACATACGGGTAACTCATCGTCAACCTACCTGACAACAAATAATCTCGAGGATAAGGTAAATCCTCTTCATTAACTCAGTCACAGCACCCCAGAATGCTACGGCTCAGGAGATTTACTAAGTACGTACATCTAGAACCTGGCTAAAACACAATCCGATGAAAAAAAAATTGTCCTGGGCTCGATGAATCTGGCTAACCAAGAACCCCCAGCAAAGCAAAGGGACCCCGGCTTGGCGTGACACCGCCCACCGCCCAAGAAACGGCATTGCCGAATGGGGGCACCTTTTCTTTGACGTATCATATTAATAGTAAATATAGTTAGTGTAACTAACATGTATTCAGTTAAGGCAGTATGTCTTCATGTCTCTCTATCCATCGAGGTAATGCGAACGGGTAACTATGTAATACCTGCACTTAACATACCGAACAATAATGCGTGATTGATTTGAATCACAACCTCCCGCTTGACGATTATAATCCCGAGCAGATAATTGGCAATAACTTGAGTAATATGGATGGTTGTATAGTGCTATCAGTTTTCGCATACTGTAGAGGATCGAAAGGTGACTTACACATAGCGACGTCATCGTCTCAGCTTTGTGCAACAACATCCATCGTACGCGGCTTCGAGGAACACTCACTTGGATACGCAGGGACAGGAAGTAGTATACTACAAGCTGTATAGATATCACAGAACAATACATAGGGATGATACCACCCCACCCACCAGGTTCTCTTCTCGCTTGAGTTGATATTTCATACTCAAGTTCAATCCGCCGAATCTCGACGTTGCGTCTCATGCTTCGCGCCGCCGCCAGGATGATATCCGCCGACGAGATCCCGACCCTCGGCCACTTATACCGGCTTCAGAAGATGGGCCCTTCGCTCCTCGGCCCTTTCAGCCACGGCACGTCCGCCTACAACGAGCGCATCGGCATCATCCGCGGCGACATCACCACTCTAGCCGTCGATGCCATCGTCAATGCCGCCAATTCTTCGCTGCTCGGCGGCGGCGGCGTCGACGGTGCCATCCACAGAGCCGCTGGCCGCGAGTTGTTAGCCGAGTGTCGCACCCTCGACGGCTGTGACACAGGCTCCTCCAAGATCACCAATGCCTACAAGCTCCCGTGTAAGAAGGTTATCCACGCCGTCGGCCCTGTCTATTCGGACCTTTACCCACAACGGTGCGAGACTGCCCTTCGAGGGTGCTATCAATCAGCTCTGCAGCTGGCCGTGCAGAACGGCCTGAAGACCATCGCCTTCAGCGCCATTAGCACTGGCATCTACGGTTATCCAAGCTACGACGCCGCCACTGTCGCCTGCTCTACCGTCAAGTCCTTCCTCGGTACCGAGGACGGCAACAAGCTCGACAAGGTTGTCTTTGTGACATTTGAGGAAAAAGATGTCCGTGTCTACAACAATCTTCTCCCGTGAGTTCTCCCATAGTATCGCCTCTGTTGTCCCTCCATGTTATTACCCGCTCGCTAACCATTATCTTGACATGTCCAGTCGCTTCTTCCCTCCCGAAGACGCACCCTATAGCGACTCAGACGATGCCACCGAAGAGCAGATCATCGAGGCGGAGGCTACGGCAAACAAGCTACCTAGCGTCCCCCAAACAGACCCTTCCGACGCCGAACATGCACAGAAGAAGCAAAAACAGGATAGCGCAGATTGATAAATTTGACCCCTGATGTAATGAGGATACTTTGTTTTGAAATTTGGTAACGGATTGTTTGCGGGGCTGGGACGGAAATCAAGGTTTGCTTTAGAAGGCAAGGAGTTTGGCGAAAGGCAAGATTCCCCTGCTTAGAGACCCGGGTCTACCGCTGCGCCCCAGCCCAATGGTTAGAATGGATATAGTTCACAAATAACGATGAATTCATCTGATGTAGCACGCGCTACGCTTTAATAAAAGCACATGCCTTCAGAGGCCGGATATTGAACTACCTATAAAGTATTATCCTACCCTTCGTCTCTACAGATATATCTTT
Organism: Xylaria cubensis; assembly: GCA_022385715.1. Lineage (NCBI taxonomy): Eukaryota > Fungi > Ascomycota > Sordariomycetes > Xylariales > Xylariaceae > Xylaria > Xylaria cubensis. Next base: position 130,001 of record MU279078.1, on the reverse strand, counting down.
GTGCTTTCCAAAGAGCAGGTCGAACTCCTTTCCACTAACCATCAGCGAATGCGCTACCTTCAAAGAGTGAGGTTTATTCCTTAGCACAGAAAGAAACTCCATAATCGTGAATCTTATGAAAGACCTTCATTGCATAGTTAGACCCCTGACTATGGGTCGCCCACTCTCCTGATCTAGTAGCCGAGCAACCAAAACCCAAACGACCAGCGATTATGCTTCGTTACCAGCCAAGGTTTTCGACGCGTACACAGTCCACCAAACTTTACGCCAAGGGTATACCCAGTCTCAAGCCCGATCTCGAGCCTAGTCTCGAAGGTTTGTTGTCGGTGATATATTGAGGGACTCAGATCCCCGAGATAACTTTCCCAACCAGCCAAGTTCCGGCACCACAAGTTCACTTTTGCAACCAACAGCCCTCAGGAAGATCTTCCACCATCATATACCGCAACACAATCTCTAAAGAATTATCAATCATATTTTGAAAAACGATAAACCCTACAGCGATAGCTCACCTCCTAAGCACTCAAGTAGCAGAAGTGCTTGCCCACAATGCAATTTCGACCAAACAAAGTAGCAAGAATCAACACCTGGGCACAGAACATGTCCGATCAGGTACGTACAAGAAGAGACGATGTTACTCATCTCACATCAACTGACCATACTCATCAGGGTGGAAACAATGATGATGTTCCCGAATTCCTGCTCCCAGAGGGCTTCCTCCAACAACAACAACCACAACCCGAACCCATGGACTATACTCTCGAAGCCGCCCTCTCCAACGCGATGAAAGGCTCAATCTACCACCACGCCCCCAAGCACTTCGTCCCGCACTCCGCCCCGCACTCCATCCCCCCCAACACCAGCGGATTCCTAACTCCTCGCCGCAACAGGAAGCGCATAGCCTCATACTTCGACCATCCCCTCACCACCTTCCGCGCGCTCCACATCAACGTGCAAACCACTACAAAGGACTATCTGCGCGGTGCTCCAGCGGAGGACTGGGCGCGGGGACTAGGCTTGCCTATTCCGCAGATGTTCTTCCACCTGCGAATTTGCGTGTTGCTTCTCCTTGAGTTCGAGAATCCGGGCTTGCGTACTATTCTCCGGGACGAGGAATTTTACGAAGATTTCAAGACGGGGCTGAGTCGGAATAACCTCGCGCCTGATAGTGGCTTTGTCCAGGAGGTGATGGATTGGCATCCGGCGCTGGATGCGAGACTTAGATCTGCGGGGCAGAGATGGTGCATTGCATTGGCGTGTCACAAGGTGGATTTTCCAAGCGTCATGGAGAATGAAGCGACTATGTTTGAGAATGTTCAGGTTGGTCCGAATGTGTCGGAAGATAAGGAAATAGATCTTTTCTTAGGTCGTGTCGGATGTAGGAGTACGGGGAGAAGATGAGGTTGATGATTTGTCTGGTATATGGAGAATGGAGTTTGGGACATGAGAAGATAATGCGAGCAGGAGTTTCTAGCATTATTGTATCAATTAGGGTTGGGGATAACTAATAGGGGTTTGTCTACTACTTACAGTATAGCTTAATCACAGCGTTATTGACACAAAACAACAAAGATCAAAACTGTGAGCTACATGTATTTTCATCAATCTCCAACTTCCAGTACTATCTACCCTTTTTTCCCAAACAATTCTTCCTCCGTATCATACCCATAAACCATAGGCATATGCCAATAATGATCAGCATCCATCCTCGCAACCCTCCACGCCTGTTTAAGAGCCTCCAAAATCTCACTACTCAGCGGCCCTTTCTCAAGGGCATCCAAATTATCCCTCAACTGCTCCAGCTTCGAAAATCCAAGAACAACCCCATCCCCCTTCTCAGCACTAAGCAAAGAATGATGCCTAATCCATCTCAACGCGACCTCAAGCGGCGGAATCCCCTCCTTCTCAGCAGCCTCACGAATAATCCTCGCGCCCTCAACAATGCCCTCGCGGAAATACCGTCCGCGCGTAAGGTGTACCAAGGGTCCTTTACTAAACCTCCCCTCGGCAGGGTCATCGGCCACGCTGGTGATGTGTCCCGCGAGAAATCCGCCGCCTGTAGGTGAGTACGCGTCGATGGCGAGCCCGTAGCGTCGACATGCGGGGATCAGCTCGTCCTCGATGTTGCGGAAGAGAGGGTTGTATAGGGCCTGATACACGGTTGGGCGCACGCTTAGCCCGCGGTGCGCGCATGTTAGGGCTATCTCGGCGACCTCGAAGGAGGTGTAGTTGCTTAGGCCTAGCCGTTTGAATTTGCCGGCTTTGTAGAGCTTGTCTAGTGCCTCAAGAGTTGGGGCGAAGGGGATGGAGCGGTCCTTGGGGATTGTTAGTTTGGTTGTTTAGTGTTGGGTAAAGGGAGTGAAAGGATAGAGTGAGAGAGTGGACCTACAGGTGCGTGTAAATAAAATATCTATAGCTCAGGTTAGCAATTAATAGTGACAAGCAAATCAAAAACTAATGACGAAGAGGATAAATAAAGAAAATCGAATTAAATAAATTAAATTTACAACAAGGTAAAAAAGAAGCACCAACTTCAACACTCTCGGTCCCAAGCTCCTTCAGCGACGTCTCCAACGTTTCCGCCAGGGCCTCAGGGGCGTGTAGCCCCGGTTGAATGGGGTAAGTCTTGGTACCGACTTGGAGCCCACGCTCCTTCCACCTTGCATCGCGCGTAAAGGCCTCCTGCTTCCCGCCCAGGTACAAGCGCGCCGTATCGATCTCGGTGTGTCCCCTTGCCTGAAACATGTCAAAGGCCGCTGTGATATTGTCGAGGCCCGTGAGACGTGCGCCGGGCACGTCGGGCGGGCCGAGGACCATCAGGCCTAGGACTACGCGGAGATGGTTTTGATCTGACATTTTACTTGAGTTCCGAGGTTTAAAATTGAAAGATTTGGAAACTCTTTGGAGAATAAGGGAGTGGGGGTGCGAGCGAGGTTATACGCATGCTTCGTCTCCGCTACGGAACCCCTCGCGGCTAAAAGCATCCGTGTCTCATGCATCCGGATGCCGGATATATCGGGCCCCTTACGGACCCGAAAGCCGAACGATAGCTATGAGCCATGTCTGTGATGCTATTATATGCCGGAAGAATTGCTTTAAATTGTGTCTAAGCACCTGTAAATACTGGCACATAATAATTCTCATAAATCCTCATATTCAACTCACACATAGCCTCAGCAGCTAAAAGCTGCGATACTGCTCCATTATATAAAGGTCGAGCAGCAACTGTGATTATAGTAACATATTCTCCATCGGTAGTTCATATCATGATTACAACTTGACAGCCTTCGTAGATTGCATCGTTCTAGGAAGCGATTGACAAGTCTCCTAACAACGAGAGCATAATTAAGTACCCAGCAATATAGTTTAAAAAATAATAATGCAATCTTATCTCTTAGGTCATCAAAATGCTGTGTCTGAGTGTTAATTGCGAAGAATCACTTGAGTCCTATCCATGAGACGACGAAGACTACGCTCATTTCATGCAAGGTTTATAAGCGTGGATTATGTATGCCCTTTCGGATTTCCTGAGGGATAGCTACACCTCAAACTCCCTCCATTCAGGTTGGGTCAGCTAATGTTTCGATTTACTTTCTCTTGCTTAAAGCTCACAGTCCCTCATGTAGCACTTGTGTGAAAAACTATGGGCTTCTCAAGCTCAGATCTAAGACTTTCAAGGCTCCGTTATTGTTACCGATTCGGCTGTCATTTGTGCCATGGATCCACCAACAACGTCGAGCCACTAGTCAAGCTGAACAACCTCTCACCTCTCATGAGTGTCAAGAGATACCCAATTACAATAATCTTATGAAATGAATGTACCAATCTTTTTTATCCAATTGCACTTCATTCTTCAGTTTCATTGTTTTTTGAATGTTCCATTAGCCAATTGAATATGTACGTTAGTATGACACAACATGGTCAGCGATGTACATACATCCCTGATTCATCTTATAAGAGGGGCGGGCATTGACGTCATCCCGGCGCGGAACCTGTTTCCATCTTTTGGATTATCGACAGATACTATGCGATCGTTCGGCTTCTCGGGTGAAAGAAATATTGAAATGTCCAACTGAATTGTACAATGTTCTTACTTACCTAGGTATCTAATTAATTTCTACCCAAGTTATCGCGAAGTGAACAACTCATCCACATCACGTATAAGTCAATCCTAAACAGAACAAGGAAAAAATATTTACTTGCTCAATAATTACTTCCACTCACCAGTTAACAAACCATCATTAATGTAAAAAGAAAGCAAGGAAGAAAAATGAATATCAACGTCCCCAACCTAATCAACGCCGCCTTCCCCGAGCGCGACACGCAAAACCGCAACGCAGTAATCCTCTCAGAAAACAGCGGACCCAACCACAACGAGCAAGGCTTCCTCTCGTCATCATTCCCACGGAACCCCCACAAGGTCTTCGTAACAGCCGACAGCGACGACTTCGACGAAGGCTATCTACGATCCCTGCGCGAGGAGGGGTTCAACGTGCAATATTTCGGGCTCGGCGAGGGGGTCAGCGATGAACAATACTACGGCCAACTAGCGAATCTGCGAAATGTAGCCGGATTAGGACCATGTGAGACCTTCGCCGTGGTAGCTTTTGGCGAGGCCGCGAGTTTGTGTCTGGAGTTCTGGCATGGGAGGGATAATAATCCCGAGTTCAAACTTGCTGCGCTGGTGGCGTATTATCCTTCCCGTATACCTGACCCCCGAGGCGCGTTTCCGGGAGGTATCAGGGCGCTTGCGCATCTTGTTGATGATGAGATTGGGGTCGTGAATCATAGTCAGATTGTGGGGATTCAGGGGAAGAGACGCGTTGTCAAGCGCGCTGTTAAGGGCACGGGTGTTGGGGGTGGTGCGAGCGTGGGTGGTCATACGACGAATTATCCTTGTTATCGGTATAATGCTGCTGCTGGGTTTGCCGAGGGCGATCTGGATGAGTTTGAGAGTGTTGCTGCTGATTTGGCGTGGAGTCGGAGTTTGGATACACTCAGGACTGCGTTTCGGATTGATGTTGAGTTTGAGGGGGTTGTGGAGAAGAATTTGGAGGGTGAGTTTTTCATTTTTTGTTTTTTTTATACTTCACTTATGAGGTTGAAATGAGTGGATGAAAGGAAGAGAGAAGAAACGGCAACTGATTATTGCTTTGCGCAACAGGGAAATTCTTCACTCGGAATCTAGGACAGACGATGACAACCTACACAACCCGCAAATCGCCACACGCAACCTACTTCCCAACACTATCAGGCGGGATCGGCGCCCAGGAGCTCCGACGCTTCTACGCAGACTACTTCCTGACCACAAACCCAGAGTCCACCAAATTAACACTGATCTCGCGCACGGCGGGGTCAGACCGCGTCGTCGACGAGCTGCACCTCGCATTCAAACACACGCAGGAGATGCCGTGGATTCTACCGGGCGTACCTCCCACGAACCGTCGCGTCGAGGTCGTGGTAATTAGTATCGTCACCCTGCGAGGCGGGAAGCTGTATCATGAACATGTGTATTGGGATCAGGCGAGCGTGTTGGTGCAGGTTGGACTTTTGGATCCGAAGTTGATACCCGAGAAGGCTAAGGCCAAGGGGGTGAGGAGGTTGCCTGTCGTTGGACGGGAGGCGGCTAGGAGGCTTGTACGTGGATTTGAGGATGATGAGGATGTTGATGAGGGGGAGGCGGATAATGAGCTTTTGCCTGGGTGGTATGATGATGATGAGGAGGAAGAGGAGGGAGTGCGTAAGGGGAATGGTAAGGGTGAGAATGGTGTTGGTGTTGGTATCAATGATAAGGGTAAGAAGGAAAAGGAGAAAAAGAGTGGAAGTGATGAGGCGCAGAAGACGAATGGCAAGAAGGTTGAGGAACAAGACGATAAAGAACCGAGTATAATGGAGAAGCAAGATGAACATAGCGATGAGCCGCCAAAAACGAATGGTAAGGAGATTGAGAGACAGGACGAGAAAGAATCGAGTGTAGTGGAGGAGAAGCAAGAGGAACAGGACGAGCCAAAGGAAGAAAAGGAATCTCACCCTCCGGCACCGACTGTCGGCGACGATGAGGATGACAAGAATGAGAAAAAAGAACCGTCGGATGATGCGAACGGAGCAATATTGGAGGAAGCATCATAGCTGTCGGAGCGGACGGGCTTTACTATTCGTTCATCAAATTGAGGGTTACGGCGTCTGTAATATAGTCTTATCTAAATAATTAATATTCCTCCTCTTGAAACCCAAGATTGAAAATGCGTTACTCGGTTAGAAGTAATAGCTTTGCTTTTCATCAAAATTGATTAATTGGGTATAGAGTGTCATCCCGTCAATTCGGGACTAACACAATACAGACACTTGGATATAGTCGACGTAGAGATAAGCATCACAAGGATCAGTCAGTAAGTGAGTTTGCGAAGTAGTTGACTATAGCTATTTAACATTGATGCGCCAAGTTCAGTTACTATAGGCAACGTGATTCGTATTCGACGATGTACTGTCATGCAAGCAAGATATATCCTAGTTTGTATATATAAGTATGCGTGGAAGCAGGTTACTGGGGGGTATGAAACGTTCAAAGTCATTTCCAAGCATGAGTTTAGTGCTCCAGAGCGCACTGGGTCATGGTATCATCATATCGAACCAATCCGATCCCAATTCAAATGAACGCCAGATATTCCCGGAAGCTTTCGACGTTGTCTATTCCTTCGTCACTGATCACCTCAATGCCGAACACCCCAACGATAGAGAGTCGCAACTCTTCATGTGTTGCCTTCCTTTTATGTGCAGCTGAAATTCTATTGCGTATGATGCACAGTTCCTTTTTCTTCATCACCATCTTCGCTGACGGATGCGTCGCGAGCATGTTCTATAGCCTTCTCGGACAGATCGTGGCCGGTTGCTTCAGCAGCGTCGGCATCATAGGCGACATCCATGTTTCGTCCCAAGTGTTCGGGTCCCAAGATAGCGAGGACGATGACGTAGGCGTAGACAGCGCCCATAAAGATGCTGATGACAATGCCATAGTTATATCTTGGTGTACCGCTCGCCAGTGGAGGGAGGGGGAAACGCTCGCCAATCGTGGCTTCGATGGTGGAGCTGGCAGAGGAGACGAGATTACCCAGCTGGTAAGCTGTGCCGACAACAAAGGTACGGAATGCACCAGGCGAAAGTTCCATCAAGTGAACCGGGATCACTCCCCAAGCACCCTGGACAGCGAATTGCTCGAAGAAGGCGGCGGCGATGATACGTTCGTTTGACACGAATCCGTAGGGGTAGAGCAATGCACCGCCGATGATGCACATGACGATGATGCTGAATCGGCGACCGAAGATCTGGGAGCAGAATCCAACAACAGTGCCTCCGGTAATGGCACCCAGGTTAGCAACTACTTGGGTAACGGTGACCTGGTTGGCGTTGAATCCGAATTCGTTCTTCAACAACGTAGGGTACAGATCCTGGGAGCCGTGGGACATGAAGTTGAAGCCGGCCATGAGAAGGACGAGGTAAACGAGGATGATCCAGTGACGTCTGAGCGCAACCTTGCCCTCTGCCACAAAGGTCTTACCGATGCTTCCGTTGGCGCGGCGCAGTTCCTGGTGAGCGATGTAGGTGTTCGTCTCGGGTAGGAACAGTCGCCAGACGATAAAGATAGCGGGAGGCGCGGCTCCGAACCAGTATAGAGGTCTCCAGCCGTGAGGTGTAGTGTTCACGAGAGCACGCGCAAAGGCAGCAGCCAAAAGATAGCCCAATGCGTAACCCTGTTGCAACATACCACTAAGCAGACCACGAGCCTCGTCGGGGATGTCTTCCAAGGCAGTCGCGGCAGCATTGCCGTATAGACCGCCCATGGCAATGCCGAAAAGCGCACGAGTAGCCAGGAACTGGCTATAAGTCTGTGTAAAACCAGTGCTCTATAAAATTATTGTGTCAGTCTAATTATACTTTGTTCCAGACAGCCATTTAGCGTGAGTATAAATTGAGGGGATGCATGATTGGCTAGCTTGCCTGCCAACCAACCTACAATACACGTTTTGGCAGGGATTCAGAATAGGGAATGCGAAGCTTTTGCTAAGACTTCGCCAAGTATCGCCAAGTGGTGGGAAAACGTGTGACGGATGGGTGGCGTGTCTTGGCTACCCATCCCAACCGATCAATGCCGAGAGATGCATCCGTATATATAAAGTAGATGAACTCACCAATTCGAGGACAATAAATAGTAGGTTATTGACGATAAAAGGCCACTTGCGACCGTAGCGATCGGCGGCAAGACCAAAGATGATGGACCCTGCGGATCGCAACATGAGCACGAGCGTGATACCCCAAGTGATGTCAGCGACATCTTTCCCAAATGTCTCAGCCAAATCCGACGCTGTCAACGACACGGTAAAAAAGTCAAATGCATCCCAGGTCTACGGTACGCAAAGCTTATTATTAGCACATGTTAAACAGATCATGCATATATATGAGCCTCACCCAAGCAACGAAGGCGATAGCGAAGAAACCCCATTGTTGACGAGTAAGCATCCGTAGCAAGCGGATCGGGTTGGGGGCCTTGTTCATGGGCGGCTTCAGCGAGCTGATGCGCGTAGCCAGGTAGGTGCTCGTGGACATGCCATGGTGAGGAGGATAGACATTGACGTGGGACTCGTGAGCCATGGCGGCGGATAAAGAAACAAAACGGTCTCGTAGGTCGTCGTGCTCTTCTATCCAATCTAGCCACAGACGACTGCGTGACTATATAGATATAGTACGCTTAGGTATTATATAGGACAGCCAATCTGCGTGAGTACCTAGGGAAACAACATCGGCCTGGAAGGAGAAAAGGAAGGGAGATGGATAAAAGATATAAGATATAACGATAAGTTGCTCAGAAGCTGGGAGGGGAGGGAAGGTAAGAAAAGCATAGACAGGCATAGGTAAGCCCCTGCTAACGCCAAAACTGGTTTATCGTTGTTATCGTCCATCCTTTCTGACCAGCCATCGCCAATTTAACCACCCATCACTCGGGTTCTGTAGTGGTGTGGTCCTAACTCCGATAACCCTGGACCGTACTTACGGTACAAGTACCCTTGTTCGACTAATACGCACCCTGTCCATGAAGATTGCACCGGGGAAACAACAGATACAGTAGCTTTAGTGAGTCTAGCGCAGTGGACTTCGGTATAGCAGTGTGGGGCGTGCGGGGAAACCTAGATGTCATGTTATCGCTTCCGATGATGAAAAAATGGCCAATTGATCGACCTTTCCGGGAACGCCGTCCTGTTTCTTCCACTCGCTTACCTACGACTTATGTACGACGTACCAAACTTCTATCCTGTACGTACGGTTTATCGTATTAACGGCTGTTCATTTATCCCCGACTATTATGCTGAATTGCCCGTAATTTTGTCACAGATGTCATGGAGGCATATTATCATATGTTGTAGAAACTTATAAATATCATGAAGAACTTATAAGGTGTTTCCATATATGAGTAAGGTATGCCTTAGATTTCCCCGCACCCATATTCCTTCTCCGCACCGCTGCCATGTTTTCTCGTTGGCTCGGGATTGCTTCTACACTAAAGGAGTGGCAGATACATATATGGTAGGTAGTACAGTTCGAAATGCGGTGTATCCCGAAAGGAATTATGTTGTGCTACAGGGCTCACTTTCTTCTCAGCTCAGCATAACGATTTGTACCTACATGTGGTCACTCGTCGCATTAAATCTGCTCGTATTACCGTGCACCAAATCCTCAGCCTTAAGACAATTGAGCATAATATGACGTCCCGACATATAATAAGACATTTATACCTACGGATTTTTCACTAATCTGAAGATGTTGCGTTTTCCTACCTTAGTAACTACACATAAGTGTCTAATTGCCAGCTACCTTGTCGTGAAGCATGTTGTCGGCTGCCGGATAGCGACAAGGCGTACTGTAAGCAACCATTGCCGTTAACCTCAAAGCCTTTAGTACAGTACAATTTGCTCCATCCATGTAGCGCACCCTGGAACTCCCTCCACTCACACCGACATCCCCCAAAAACGCTGACGCAGCCCAATCATGGGATCCTTGTCCATCAGCAGCCATAACCAACCGCACTATCTACTTAAACACAAATACCTAACATAAAATTTTCAAACCGGAGTAAAGTAGCACGTGTACCGGAAGCTATCCGGTCTACCTCCTCATTATAGAAATCGGACCGCTTCGAATAGAGAATAGTCCATCTATCGAGAAAAGCACTCGGTAATCTTTCGGAAGCGTAGATACGGGGAAAATAGGGATGTAGTGTAAACTTGTTGAAGGGGGAGGGTGTGGATCGCTGTCGAGGAGCCCCAGCTGACATCCTATTCGACCAATGATATGACGGGTCTCAGACGCTGTGCTACAACCAACAAGTCCGAACAAGGCAGGATATCACGAATTTCGCTCTGCGTGTTGTCGAAGATTTACAATGCAAGACATGTCCCATTCCCATACGCCTGATGTTTTGGGATGAATCAATGCGACTTGACTTGGCTTTAATTGATGTCATTTGGGTTCAGCCTCACACAATGCAATGCTGACCACACACACATCCACCCCCACTGCGGCCCCTTCTTTTAGTAGGTAGGTCTAGACGGCTTCTCGAGCTGGGCTAGATCAACATAACTGCGCAGTAATTCGCATACTAATTAGCAGTGTTCCCACTGTATCAATAGGAACTAGCCTCTAGTACTAGTTACGGTATGCGGTAGAATTCGCCGACAAGTACCTTATTTGGACGTTTAGGGGTCAAGATAGATATATATAAATAAGATTTCTCAAGTTATACAGACGACTGCTGCAGTAAACGATAACCTCTTCTGTTAGATCATGACGAGTTGCTTCCTCTTATCCTAGTAGTTTTCGAATGTCTCTGCTTCGCGAGAAATTGCCTCAATGTAGAATAGTTAGATACGAATCTAGTATCGTACTACACGACCCTACCTTCTGTATTCATGGTCCTCAGCATGAATAATTACACTCACACATAGGGTTCGCGGCAGAAGTTTCTAGCTTTCTAGACTTATCTTAGAGGACACGCCGAAGTCGGCGCCCTGCCCTAGAAAAGGTCGCACCTACTCTATTCTGATGTCTCTATCATCGCAGCAGGTGGTTGGCTCAATCTTGATGCTTCGGCATTTATGAAGGCATATATGAACTCTGTTGTTGCGCTAAGAGGTATACTCACCTCCATGAGCTAGTTTCTGGCTGTACGTAGTGAAAAAAAAAAAAAAAAAAAAACGTGGCTGAGCTCTTCATTGCATTTTTAGCCTTCACGGGAAGGAGGTAAAATGGATATCCATCTACCTTTTGAATACTGGATCAGAAGAGAAGCTGTATTGCACAACAGGGGGTCTTATCATATTGCATCTGTGTGTGCTACCGAAAATCCAAGTGTCTACCATAACAAACAAATATTTCACTGCATTTTTGGCCGCATCGCGGCGTCTCTCTTATCATCCGATTTCTCCATGATATAGATCCATTGGTTCACTGCATTCTTAGCATAGGCCGAGGCAATGGTAGAGTCCCACTCGCCATTTCACAGCCCATACCAGAAGCATGTTATAGATGCTTCCTCCATCTGCAATTCTATCTTGCTACAGCTTCTTAGCTTAGTGAGATCGATTCAGGAAGTTCGACAATCAGAATACTAACCCATTTTTGTATGTTATAACAAGGGCTAGTGATCTAGTTAAGGCTTAGAAAGGTTTTAGATATTAGAATAGTCTACAAGGGTGTCAAGGAGGCAGTACAGTCCAGTCCTCCCTTTTAGCCCTAGAAGTGATCTAGGTTGAAATGTTCGAGACCTTTACTCTTGTTCACTTAGCCTTGTTTGTACAGGTCCGCATTGCAGTTATCGTGATCGGGAGAATACGGGTAGCTAGTGTGCGCATTGCCGCCTCATAGGATACTCACATGATATCGCCGACCTTACTCCCCGGTTGACGGATAGTTGTAATCCCACAACCTAGGACTAATCTGTGTAACATATAGACCGATCAGTATTGTTTCGCCCGATCGATCATCTATAATAGTAAGAAATACAGTTGATGTGTTTTGTTGGCACTAGTCGTTATCTCGAATTGTAATTTGACTAAGTACGAACGCTATGATGAGAAACACGTGTTTGGTGACAAAACATTGACTTCTATTTAATATCATACAGGATTCTATCTTAGAGAATCTATAAATATTTCTAGATATTTGGTTAAATTGGTGGTTACGTTAATCAACAACAATCAAAGTATCGATATAACATAATATCGAGGTCTATTTTTATATAAACTATATTACATGGCTTACGATTGGTGCAGCAAGTCTTAAGTTTAACCCTGATAAAGAACATGATGCCTTAAAAATAGTAAGACTAAATTTTAACTTGCTCTGTCTTCCGAAGCGAGCCTAACATCACTTGCAAGTGTACAGTCCCTTTTAGTCCACACTCTAGCTCTTCTAATTTGTCCCGTTCTTTTTTCTAGAGTCCCAATAGCGTCCCATAACTTGAAACGAAGGAGGAACCGGTACACGGCATTATACGCGCTATCAAGGGCCCCGGCAACCCAAGCATGATGTGCGCTGGCCGCTTCACCCGCGATATGAAGTTTACTATAGGCAGCAGGCCGTGAGAGGTAAGGGTAGAAGTTGCTAAACTGATCGGGACCGAAGAGAGCAAAAGCGCCGGCGGTCGTCGGGTCATGAGACCACGAGTATGCCTTGTAGGTAACGGTGTATAGTTCTTGTAGGCGGTCGTATGTCATGCCATGTGGTGTATGTAGCTGGGCGAGGTTGTGTAGGACGAGCTGTACGAGCTCATCCTTATTAGGGTTGTCGACGAGCGACCCTACGCGATCGGCGTCCTGCGCCCACGTATAAGAAGCTAGCAGGACAGCGGTCTTGTCTCTACCCTCCAAGTTATATCAGGGATAGACGCAAGTCCGTAGAGGCACCGCCATCTTCAGTGATTTTGCAATCTACATTCCACCAGGGATATTCAAATTTCAGAGCCACCTTAACTTAATCATCATAGTGCAGGCTACGTATAGCATCCTTCTGGAATGGACGCAGCTAGATTCAGAAAAGAATTGAGAAGCCCACAATCTCCCAGACGAAGAGGCTAGAAGCTTTGAAGAGGAAGAAATCTAAAAGTGCACATTTCATGCCCAATCCTCCACCGATGAGCTGAGCTGATTGACCGCGTCGCTAATCCTATGATTTTAATCTCGCCTGAGATGAGCATGACTTCTGTTGTCTCATGTTAAGGGAAACTATGGAAGAACCGATTTTAGATGACTCGTATAAGCAGATATATATGTTTGATCTATTAGAAGGCAGCAGAGGATAACGGTGCTGATTTTCTACTTAGGTGAGTATACCAAGGCGAACATGAAACCAGCTGAGAAATTTTCCAGAGTCTACAGTAAATACTGCCTTTTTTGTGGACTTTCAATGTTTTCATATTACAATCACTAGGTACCGACTTATCCCTAGGTATCCAGTAAACTATCCTCACCACCCCTCTCCCCAAGCCCCTTACCCAACTTCTGCAAAAGATTCTTCAACTCATTAACCTCAGCCCTCAGCTGCCGTATCTCAAGCACAGCCGCATCCTCCTCGACATTCGCCTTACTCTCACCAACCTTCTTCGCCCATCCCTCTCCCTCAAAATCAATCTGATCAGCCATCTGCTCCCACTCCTCAACCGTATCATCGTCTTCCTCGCCTCTCTTTCTATTCATACGAACCTCCTTCGCCATGCGGACTTCGAACAGGGCCGCGCAGAACAGCAGTGGCGAGTAGATGGTGCCCATGACAATATCGTTCAGTCGCTCATATTGCGCCTTGGGCAGCCACCACTCGAAGGGGAGGATAAGAAGAAAGATTTCGATCAGATTGAATGGGGCAATGAAGACGTTCTCGTCGGGCGCTCGGACGAATTGCATCGTCCGCTGAGCGAAAAGAGCGAGATACTCGTCGTCCGAGTTTTCGTAGATGTCTTCATACGCGCTGTTATATAGAGCAATGAGCACGTTCAACAGAATGACCTACGCGCGGCAAATTAGTCTCCTAATGCAATGGGTTCATGATATCGCGGAGTTGGGTTAGGGTAGATAGGGATCAACATACCATGACAACGAAGGTGAATAAATAGTAAAGAATCATTCCGAAAGGTGGACTAAACCGCTCGAAACCACTAAAATCCGGGCTCTGCAGGATCGCATTGGCCATCGCTTGCAGGATGAAGATAGTGTCTTCCCTGGCCATATCATCCGCGTAATCCATACCAAGGAAGGCCTGGAGGAAACCAACGATGACAACGATGAGAAGAGCAAAGAAGATGATACTCTCCTTCATCATGACTTTCAACACAACCAACATGGCCCCGAAGAAGCGGAACGAGTCGAGATACAGAAGAAGGCGTGCCCAGAACATGGGCGCCGCGAATGCGAGAAAGTTGTAACTCAACGAATTAAACTTCTCGCGCTTCTCGTTGTCATCTTGCCCATGGCTCAAGGCCACGAAGCGCAAAACCAATGAAACCATTAAAAGCGAGTACAGGGTATTATTGAATGCATTCCAGAAGCCGAGGATATGATAACCAGCCTTATAGAACTTGGTGAGCTCGTCGAAGATGAAACCAAAGGTGAAGATATAGAGCAGTATTTCGACGAAGTCGAGGTCGCCTGTCGGGTTAATGGTGTTGATGGCGGCGGTGTAGAGTGCTAGATATACGACAGATGTGATGAGCAGGAAAGCGTTTTGGTAGATGGGTGCGCGCATGCGGTCCGGGTCGAGGTGAGCCCAGAATGACGGGTTGCCTCGCTCCTTGTAGTCAACAAAGCTGGCAGGGTCGTCTTCATCCTGCACGAGCCAGCCTTTCCAGAGGTAGCTCAGGCATTTTTGATAGCCTGAGGAGCCAATAACCCGCAAAGCGTGAAGATCAACGGCCTTTTCAATGACATTGACGGGTGGCGTGGGCTCGCCATCAATAACGATCGAGTACCGCTTCAGTAGTACCGAATGGAGCAGATATGTCATGTCCTCTTCGGTCTCGATGCTAAATCTCAGTCAATGATCAGGTATTCTCATGCGGAAATAGAGACTCTAGGCTTACATCTGTTTCGCGATGACCTCGCAGGCCGTGGCGCGGAGTTGGTGCAGATCGGCATCCCAGAGCTCGCACAGGGCTTGGTGCTTGAACCAGTGCTTCGCGACTAACAGGCAGTAGACGACGCATTGCCTGTTCTCGGCGCCACCCGCCTCTTTTGCAGCTTTGATGACCTTCTGGGTGATGACTTTGCTATGAGCTTGGGTGATCTGATGCTCTTCCAATTCGCAGGGAACACACTCCTGGACAAGATAGCGCAAGCGGAGAGCAACCTTTGTCACCTCGGGAGCAGGAATGGCCGACTGAATCGAATGATCCCGATGCAATGGCAAAACTAATAAGAGAGGTCAGCTATCGAACCCTTCGCACTACACACCAAGAGCCAAGCAACGCTACAGCTATGTGGGTTGATAGACGAGATGAAACTCACGTCGTCGTCGAGACTCGAGAATAGCTCGCTCGCGATTATTATAGTTATGGGCCGGGTGACGGTCCCAGCCAAGCAACCTACGCCAGCTGAAGCTTCCCATCTTAAAGCGTGATGCTCAATTCCTGGCCTCAGTCTCGATATCAAGCTGAATCGTCGTAGCTAATCCAAGAGCGCATTGGTTGCGCAATTGAGAGGGAGTTTTGCAATTGAAGGGACAAAGAATGTTTAGGAATTGCTAGGTGGGCTTGTCATAGGAAATGTGACGAGCTGAAATCAACGACAACAGAACGCGCATTGGAGGATATTCCTCGCTTTGTGCCTTGGACGAGAATCTTGATAGGGAAGTGGGAAGCGCGAAAAAGCTTGGCGACCTGCATGACGTTGTTCATGTTTACTTACCAGAGCTACCCCGGTCAATTGGCTCGGTACCTTATATACAGTATAGTTATGGTGGCTTGGCCAATTCCAGCAGGAGGTATCCTTTATACCGAATACTTGAAAGAGAAGCTATAATACAAGGTTATCAGGTTATATAAGATTCAAGAAAAAAGGCATTCGCTATGCTTAGGAGGATAGTCTACTGCGATATGGAATTATCTTTGCAAAGATGGGACTTTCATATGATGAGCGGAGCAGGGATTAGGAAAACTGAGGGGTGCTAGCCGTGCAACGTTGAGCGCTAATCCCTATGTGGGGCTTCAGGTGGGGGATTTGGTCCGGAGAACACAGCTTCTCTCATTCAATTACACGCCTACATCAGATGTATTTTCAGTTTTCAATCAATTTACTCACAGTGTCATTTTCAGCGTCGTGATAGCAACATATCTATTTTCTCCAAGGGGCGTGACGTCGGCTATTCGAACAAGAACAGACCTAAGATATCTCGACCGCTCAAACCCATCAGCCATCGAACTTAACAACCGTTCCTCCCCAACATCGTCGTCGGAAGATTGCTGCTGCTGCTGCGGGTCGTTGTGGATGACAACATATCGGTTATCCTTGAGCAGCGTGGAGAAGTTGTCGAGGATAACCGGTGCATTCCGCATCGTACCCATGATAGCCGTTGCACCTGACGAGAGGACTGCGCACCATGCCTTATTCGCAACGAAGGTCGTGTGCGTGAAAATGGCTGTTGTATTTTCGGTTTGAAGTTTGTATCCTTCTCCGTTCAAGAGCTCAGGTTGTTCAAGGGAATTTCTGGAATTGACCGGAATAGGGTCGTAGCCAATACTAGCTATCCAGTAAGAGTTGAGCAGCAGAGTTAATCTCGTAGGGAGTTTAAGCAATCGTAGTAGTCCTAGTTAGAAGACAATGTCCTTTACGCGTAAGTAAATGCAAATTGCTCCCGCCTTCGCCCCTAAATGGCTTGATGTCGATAACAATCTACTTATGAGCAGACCACATAATGAAGCTTCGGATCACCGACAGTTAAACTACTTAACCGACCGTATCCTTTACCTTGATATGTATCACGATCCGTGAATAGAAAACACGAAGCCCTTCTATCTCATTTCAAGGGCGGCAAGCTGACTTGACCCTCATTACATAATGATTTGGTTGGGCTAGCCTCGCATTAACAGCCTCACCTTAACACGATACCTAGCTTTTGTCATCTCAATATTAATATGTCTAATCCCCGTGGTTCGCGCAATAGGTAATACCTTACAAGCCCGTATGCGCTCATAATATACGCACCTCGCTAGAATTGTAGCAAGTGGCTCAAGCTGTGTTTTCATATACGAGTTTAATGCCAGCATTGAACATTGCCGTACGTTACAGCGTAGGTATTCGGATGTTAGGGAGCCAGCCAAGAAGAGCACGATATGGACAAATGAACATGCATATTAGTACGCCGAGAATATGGTTGGAAGCTTCGGTAAAGAAGATTTGTATTGGGGGTATCGTCTCAAGTTGGCCTCCTTCATGATAAGACAGCTACTGTCATCATTTCCTAAATTCGAAAACGCCGCCTCCTAAAAAACCCCGGTAAAACGCCTTTTGCTGTACAATTTCTGATGTCCTATCCGAGATAATCACATCACTAGAAATCCATAGCACTGTAGTAGAAAGTGTTAGTAATCGTGCGACGTCGTCATCGGCCAGACACATGAAATTGATAACCACAGTCGTGAGAGTTGCTATAATTTCGCCCAGAGTAGAAGAGACATACCTTTCGCCGACGCCGTCGTCATCGCCAAAGTCGTCATCGTCGCCGTTATCGAAATACGCCTCAGCGTTGTAGTCCCCACCATCTTCGTCCTCGGCACTATCGTAATCGTCATCTTCCACCTCCAACTCCTCTTCCTCCTCGTCATCAGGGTCGCCGACATCTCCGTCCTCATTGTCGGCATCCTTCCCGGCGCCTTCGATGCGGGCTTTGCGCTCTTCCTCGGTCTCGTTCTCCCGACGCCGCTGCGACCGACTCCCGCCGAAGATTTCTTCGTCGTCATCGCCTTCGCCGTAGGGATCGTGTTCATCATCCTCATCCTCGTCGTCGTGAAACTTCCTTTTTCTGCTCCTTGCCGCATTCTGCTCGGTCTGGAAGCCGCCCTTGGGCCCGCTCGTGTCTCTGCCGTCTAGCGTCGCCCACAGCTCCTCCGGAAACAGATCTTTGATCCACGGCCGAGTGTCTCTAAGCTTGGGCAGAGTCCGTGTGTCGTCGACGAAGCGGTGGCTGTACATGGGCACCGCGAGGAAAGGGTCGACTGTAGCGCGGTTCTTGACGCCGTACCGCGCATTGATCTGCGACCGGCCGTGACGAGGAAGAACGGGGTCCTTCATAGACAGAAACTCGCCATTGATGTGACGGTGGGTGTATAATGGTGCATTGTGGTATGCGCGGCGGAACTCGACGAAGCAGGCGACTGCGCGCTCCTCGAGGGGGGTCAGATGGGGAGCGACGGGAGGTTTGTAGAATTTCTAGAAGGCGATACGATACGTCAGTGGCGCGAACGAGGAATGCAGTCAATCAACTTCTAGTTAGCGGGAACGTACCGGATATGTTTCTTGTGGTTGGTCATTGACGATGAGACTTGGATCGTCGCCGCCGGGCATTCCAGGAGGCGCCGGCTTTCCTCGACTACCACCTCGGCCACCACCGCGGCCGCCTCTGCCACCTCGCCCAGACATTTTAGCACATGAACGCCCAAATTGTAGTTTCTTAGTACACAGTCAAGATTTGGTGTCAAATGTGGTGTGGTGTTGGCGTGATGTAGGAACAGGAAGGAAAAGGTTTAGGAGCTGGATAAGGACTGCCGAGATGACTCTCAAGTTATGCGCCTGCTGCTGTTCAAATTTTGGCGGGGCTTTTATCAGACTCCACTACTAAACTACTAGTGGGGGTGGCTAAGTCCACTCGAGCTAAGTACTGTGCCTACCTTACTTATACCAAGAACAAATCGATTCATTAGCGCAAAGGGGGGGGTGTACAAGACGATCACCGTGATTGTCACCAACCTTATGACCGTCATATAATTTTTAACACTATTTTAAGCCTTGAACAGGATCACGGTGATTGTCTTGTAGTAAACGCTACTTTTTGCGTTAAAATAATACCTAGTAGGCAATGGTTTTCAATACTTATAACGGTTTTTGAATGCTGTGATCGTTTTTGATTTCTGGAGACCATGTTGGCTTTTGGAGACCATTCCGCGCCCCCCCTAAAACCACTTACCCACTTGCAACCACTACTTGCAACCACCACTTACCTGCAATAATCACTTGCAACTGCCTCTGCCAAAACAATGGCCTTATAATAATCAATTGCAGCACTTCCCTTTACGCGTAGTAGCAATAAATAACCCCGTAACGTAATCGTAAAGTGCTCCAGTAATAATTGTAGACCTATAGTTCGAATCCATAACCACGTAATCGTAGTTTGTAACTAGTAACTACCTCGTACTTAAGTATAGATCGTAATCGTAATAAAATACCTAGTTATAAGCAGAAAAAAAGGTACAAACGGATAAATAAATATTTCTTTTGTGGGTTGTACTAGGGTGTGGAGACCGTTTTAAAATCTGGAGACCATTTTTAAACAGGAAATCATTTTGGTTTGGAGATCGTGTTAGCAGTATGATGTTCAAGAGAATATCATATTTCTGAGACCATTTTCAAAGTCCGTAACCATCACCATGATCGTCTTGTACACCCCCCCTCTCGCGCTAATGTTTTCTATAGTGCTCCTCCTTTACAGGATCACTTATTTACTTACATTATATCTTAATTATTCAATAAAATGAATTTGATTATTTACTTGACTTTAATGTTTAGAATGTTTAACAATTTTATTAGGGTTAATTCAACCCAGGGATCTTATGCCTACAGTATTAAAACAGCAAGTTAACTCCCCTAGTCCGTTTTACTACTCAGTTTGTTATACCATTTGTTGAGACATTGTTATCGCACTCTTACTACGCCCTATAATGATTCACAATCCAAGCCGCAAATTGCACAATAATGGTATCAGGATTTGGGTCTCCTGGTTCTGAATTCTCGAGGAGTAGTTCGTGCTCGTCTAGAGCCCAGTTCGCGAGCATTGCTTGTTCCCTCTCATCGAGGTCATCCTCCCAGAGATTGTAAGGCGTGTCAGCAGGTCCCCCAGAGATCGGATGCTTCATATTTTGCCAATGTTGAATAACGTTCTGCGACACGTTCAGTACCCACACCCATGCGCCCTGGATCTGCCGCGGTGACTTTCTCGAGAGAGACTGGCAAGTATTGAAATGATTCATTAGATAGCCCCATTGGCGCATGAATCTTGCGGATGGATGGATTTTTTCCCTCGAGAAATCGTCTGGGTCGTGTCTGTTTCGGACAAGCTGCGCAGCATCTTCATGGTAAATCCCATCGGCGTTCCAGAAATCAAGACGTGGTGTTCGATGTGAAGATCCTGCAGATCTCCAACCCCACCAGGAACTATAAGGATCGTGTATTTTGAGGTCGTCTACATTCTGTTAGTCTGTACCAAATCAAGTGTATAGGGTATAGCTATTCGTTGGTGTTTGTTAACCTCGAAAAAAATCTGCCCTAGTTAAGTCGTGATACCCTTGCTGCATATAGAAAGCCTCCTTTATGTTAAAAGATGTGATAGTCCGAGTAGGATATGAGCGGCGGGAATGGAAGGGACAAGATAGAAATTTCATACCAGGTAACACCCAAGTCGGCTGGTTGTTCCTACGATACCCAAATGTCGTCTCATTAATTGCCAGGAAACCCTGCAGCTTGGCTATCATCCAAGCAAGTGCAAAATGCGCCAGAGCTTCCTTGTCATTGCCACCACCAATGTCGCCATGATAGCCAGGAAACCAACACTGATGCAGGTTGCAGTTGCTTCCCTCCGGCTTCCTTAAAACAATGGGGTGAAAGTGAAAGCGACGCTCGAACAGAGAGAGGGCTTGAAATGCATTCTCGACGCCATCAGGTAGGTCTGAATTCACAAAGCCTACCGTGGGCTTGCCACGGCCAAGTGGCCATGACCTCGGGAATCCTACTGAATTCACCGAGTCCCACAAGGCACATACATGAATTCTAGGGTATCGTACATCGGGAATCGAGGGGGTATTTTCCAGCTGATTCATCCATTCTTGGAAAAATGTAGGAAGGTAGTGTAACTGCTCCTTTTTGAGAAGCCCTTTTCTGAGGACAAAGTCCATAATACACCGCACAGCGAACGCGCCTCTGGAGAAGCCGATCAAAATTATATCATCGTTGGTCTTTTCGTTATAGTTATGGCAAAGAAAAGCATATGCTTCCTTGATTTGACTATTGAGGCCTACCAACCAAATCATTAGTCACGCATCCGATGACTAGATTCCGCCGTGGGGAATAATAGAGTCTCCGTTGGATAGAGAGATTGGAATTCTACTTACCAACACCCAAGCCTTGATTTATTGAATTAAAAAGATTGCCCTCATCAGTACCAATGCCTGGAAGATATAGCACTATTTGGCGACAGTCGCTACCAAACTGGGGAATAGCGCGTGAAATCAGTGAGACGTTTGTCAGAGGGCTTTTCTCTTCGCCGAGAAATTCAGAGTTGGATGTGCCGTCGCAGCACACCACGAGTTTTATCTTCATCTAGCCCCTTCGCGATGGAGTAGTTACTGGTTTTTGCTGTTGGTTATAATTTGCAGTACACATATGATATAGTCTTCTCTGAAGGATGGTATGGAACTGAGGAGAATAGCAATGAAGATTTTGCTCAGCCAAAAGCCCCCAAATCTTACCAGATGACGACCCCGCCCCAGTACTTCTTTCCCCCTTGACCGTTCCCTCGAATCATTCTTGTTTCCGTCAGCTATACTCGCTTAGCAATAATTCACACGCAGCTTACTACGACCTAGATAAATCCTGGAAAAATGTAGCCACATTCTTGGAAAATTGATCATCGAATACCGGCCTAGTATAGCCTACAGCTATCTATGATGTTCTCCTCTATCTCGTCTCTATTGCGATTGCGCCGTCCCGAAAGTGACACCGGTGAAAGAACTAGGGCAGAAGCCGCCTTCCGTCCCCACGGGATCCGTATTCTCCGCGGACCGGTAGAGAGACATGACGTTAAGTAAGCTACCCTATGCCTCTTTATCAAAGCATACGCTGCGCTCTGCGTTCCCGTATTCAACTTCTAATTTCTGTATGCAGCTTCATCTTCGTCTGTGATGCTTTTCCAGACTCAGATAAATCGTGGAGTGGCGATCTCATCGAGAACTTCCCCTCAGCTCGAATATTCATTTATGAGTACGAAATAGCCCAGCCAAGCTTGGCTGGGATAGTCGATCCGCAAACTCTAACTGAAAACTCTCTCGATCTATTGAGAAATTTAGTGAAAATCTGTGATGCAATGACAGTACCTGTGGTCTTTTTTGCCCACGGATTTGGCGGACTTTTGTACGAAGAGGTACGCAGCTCGTGTTCCCCACTGACAGTAGCCCTTATGTAATGTATTGTAGGCTTTCGTTCAATCCTACGGATTTGGTGGTTCCCGAGAAAGGATACATGCTGCCTTCTTGTTTGGTACGCCGCATTTCGGAGCTGGAATCGCGGAATGGGCTGTAATAGTTGCCAAATTACACGGATTTCATTGTGCGAAAACAGCCCAAGCTCAAGACTGGTCGTCAATCAAGGATAAAATATCGTGGATAGCAACGATGCAGAGGAAATTTCGAGAGATCCTAAATGATTCTGATTCAGGACCGGCGACAATTGGCTGTTTCTCTACCCTACGAGAACCCGATAGCGATCTGGTGTGTTCCTATACCCCTAACCACGGCAACGATTGATTCGGCTAACTTGAACTTAGATAATAGCTCCAGAATGGACCGTGCTACCCGAATTCACACCCATTGCCATTAACAGAAGCCATTCATCTATGACGACGCTCGACCAAAGCGATGATGCATTAAATGCCATCAAGTCTATAATCAAACAACTAGTTGAATCGAAATCGATACCAACTCTGGGCTCCAGCAAAAGATTGGCCTACGAGATGCCTTTAAATAAGGCTGACCGATCGGAACCAAATCCCAACAAACCAAGTAGGCCGGTGGACCCCCAAGTTTAAGTCAACGTGGAGAAGTTAGAATTTCGAAGTTATTATGTACGCAGTACTCTACTACAGTTAGAGACCGCAGCCCACATTTTATTGGCCGACGTTCGATCGCTTCGCTCCAAGTACAAGTTGAAATTGCACACTGTCCCAGCGGAAAAGGGAGTATAGTCGGGCTCGAGACGAGACAAAGATTGATCGCCATATTGATACCAGAACGTTAGGTTTGAATTTATTTGTCTGTGGCTACAACACCTCAACTGGGGATTGGAAATCCAGATACTGCTCCCTCCATCACCATTATTTCCCAAAAGCTATATGGAAACACAGACATAGCTCTGAATCTGACAGTATTCATAGCCAGGGCTATAGTTCTGAGTTTCAAAATGGGGTTGTAACAAGGACTGGAAGGCTAGGGCTTGGGAAAATATCTGATTTTCAACAATCTAGTAGGTTGTTAAGGGGGGCATACTATCTTTAGACAAGACGGCGACCTGGATCCATATATGCCAAGGCCTTTCTTTCGCTCCTCGCTTCCGTTTGCTTTACCTTGCCTATCTCACTTCTTATTACTTGTTCCTGCAATCAGACATTTGCGAAGATGTGTATACTTTCGCTATTTGATTTCAATGTCTACTTAATGTCGAGCGCATAGTTCCACACTAGGTCATGATATAGGTACTAGGACAATAGGGCGAAGGATCCTCATCATCCTAATGGTAAACTTCCTAATGCTGGGCAACTTAGTTTTTTACGAATCTATGGTTTTTTATATGAAACCATCCTATTGACTTGTTAAATTTGATCATGGTTCCCCACTGAATATGTTAGCATTTACTAACCTTTGATTCAGATTACCTCCTTGGCTATGGCTAAGGGGTAGGCAAGTTGCCCAGGCCACTTGAAAGTAGTTCAGTTGTTTATCTGCTTGAATGTCTCTTCAAATACTAAAAATTGAAAAGAGGAATAACGGGGCCGCGTACATACGATTGAAGAATGCTCGGAAAATATAATTATTAGCTGTATACTAGGTACCTATATCAGGAACCTCCTGCATGCGG
Source organism: Xylaria cubensis (assembly GCA_022385715.1). Classification (NCBI taxonomy): domain Eukaryota; kingdom Fungi; phylum Ascomycota; class Sordariomycetes; order Xylariales; family Xylariaceae; genus Xylaria; species Xylaria cubensis. The sequence continues at coordinate 105,852 of MU279078.1, read as the reverse complement.
CCCCATTATTACACTTTTATCACTTTTCAATCTAACCGGCTTATACTTTAATTAGGTATTACCTCCAAATACCGTTCACTTGCAACCATTTGAAGCAGTGTGGGAAGGTACGAAGGACAGTGCCTATATGGCTACACCTCACAGTGACTGCATGTCAATAGGTAACTGCATTCCATCTACAACATCAATATCCACATTACAGTCAAACAGCAGCGCTCAAGGTTGCTCTATTAGTTTTATCATACTATAATAAAGACAAACCTTCGACCAAGTATTTGTAGACATGTACTGTGTACACATGCTGCACGAGATAACAATAGCACATGTAATAGGCCAGGCTGATTGGCAGTCAAAGCATCGCCCTCTGTAATAAAACAAGGCCCTTTCTTTGTTTTTTTTTCCAGCCGAAAGCGTATCAATATGTTCGTTTGTACTCTCTACCTAGGATATGCTTGAATAGATTTACCATATTAAATGTCTACTTCGCCGACCTAGTGCATCTTCACACTAAGATGCTACGACCAAGCGAGCGCAAGAAGCTCAGAGAGGAGAACATACAGCGCCTCACAGGAGAATACTCCGAATATTTCTCCAAAACTCACAATTTCGAATTCGTGCGACGACTAGGCTTAGGTTCCGGAGCCGTAGCGCTTCTGTTCAAGGAATTAGAGACCCAGAAACGAAACGTGGTCGTCAAATTCGCATTTTCAGAGTATGAGCACAGAAACCAGCAAGCCGACGACGAGTTAAAAAACGAGCTTAGATGGCTCAAAATACTACAAGGCGCTGAACATATTGTTGGATTACTGGGCCAGGAGTTAGATGGGTCCAAGGTTTCGCGGCCGGCGCTGGTGCTGGAATATGTTGAGTATGGCAGTATTCAGGATCTCTGCAAGAGGATGACGAAGCGAAATGTTCGTGTTCCAAGTCGGGTTCTTTGGAGCATGTTTCTTTGTCGTAAGTACCCTGTGTTGTTTGAACTGGGCCTGGATGGCTTGCCGCGATATTATTGTAAACGCTTGTTAAGCTGACTTTATATATAACAGTTATCCGAGCTTGTATCGGCTTCGCGTATCCCCCCTGGCAAAATGGGGAGCATGAGACGATCCCGGCAGACGGAAGCAAGAATTCTTCTTCTATCATTCACAACGATTTGCATGATGAGAACGTGTTAATTGGCGAGTTGATACCGGACTGTATAGAGCATCGACATGCTCCTATTCTGAAGGTGTGTACAGCTGTCAATATGCTAGTATACAAGCTGATTAGCAACGTCTAGGTGATTGACTTTGGCAAAGCGATGGAATCACCGCCTGGAAATTGGTGAGCAATTGTTGACTCTGAGTCCGTATGCCATCTTGCAACTAACACGAGATTTCACACACCTAGGGTAACAGCAGATCAAACAAACATACAAGAGGCAGCAAGGGTAAGCAGTCCTAACAATACCTAGCATTGCCCACGAGGTAGCTAACGATAACTTGCTATATATATAGATAATAGCTGGCGTCATCGCCATGAAATACTCAACACTGCGCGACGAGAACATGGAGGTCCAAATTCCCGACGAAGCCGGAACCGTCCGCAAGATCGTAGTCTTCACGGACCCAGCCCTCCGCGACAGTCCCTATGTGCATCCAGCTTTAAAGAATCTGCTTCTGCTATGCCAGGCGGCTAATCCGAGAGATCGACCGAGTCTCCAGTATGTCTTGAATGCGTGCGAAAATGCCGTTAGGACACACACTGCGCAGAATTATGCTGGGATAGTCGATTATGACAACACTTTGGAGAGCGATGACGCTATTCGAAGCGTGATACAGCAGATTGTGTTCAATGCGGATGATTAGTTAGGAAGGTCCTGCGAACTTAGTGTTAATCTTTGAGGATGAACCGGTTAACTCCTATTCTAACTACTTCGGAATATGTTTTAGGACTCATGGCTGCATATAAGAATTTTCTTAATTACTGTACGATACTGAAATAAGCACCATGATGGCTTTACATGATATGAAGTTGATTGCTTGCACTTTAATTTGTTGAAATGACCTTCCAGAGTCAACGGGCTAAAGCGTGTGTTCAGGGCTGCTCTTATGGGCCTCCCTCCTCCCTCTGTTGTTGGTATTTAGACTTCGATCGTTTTCTCTTTTTTCTGTAATGGCTAGTGTTGCGTACACTTAACATCTGACAATCCACTGCTCGTTTTTCGAACTCTATAGTTTAAAGTTGAAAATTGAAAATGCATGGGCTGTAACAAAAATTTAGTATCATATAGATCCTCCAGCCCCAGGGGATCCCGTAATATTTTTCTTCTATTTTATACAACTAAATTATCTCTCACTCCCAAAAGACACTCTGATAACAACACGGATACGAGTATCAACCAACTGTCTATAACGAAATAAACGTAACTATAATGACTTCATATCCAAAGCCGAATTTTCCATTCAAGTTTCTGGCTTGTCCAATAGAAAATTTGGGTTTAAAAATACACATACATATGCAGTTAATCTTGCATTTGATTTCCCTGATATGGGTCTGCATGAGCAGGAGGGGGTTCTTGAAGATCCGCAGCCCTATATGCATTTGATTCCCCATCCCATTGAACCCAGAGATCATCTGCAAACGACATGAGTCAGCTATCCGCGGTTCTCATTACATTATGAGAGGCCTTCAATGTGGATATCCAAAGACCGGAACTCTCTATCATAAACCATAGAAATTCGAGCCTTCCGTCCCCGTAATTGTGTAATCCAGATAGGTAGGGAACAGCAGTAAACGTCTAGGATCTACTCACCAGTATCTTGGCCTTGCAGATCAGACGAGACATACTCCGGCGCCTCAAAGACCCACGAAGAAGCCCATTTAGTCTCATGATCTGTCGGGTATTCGGTGGCCAGACGAGCCCGTTCTTGTTGTAGGAGCCTGCCCACTCTCATGATTTCGAAAAGCCACGGCCCAGACACGGTGCTCCCGAGGACCCAAAAATGCTGCGCCAGATCAGAGACCATGTTGATATAATCGGACTGCGTGACCGCGTATGACCTGGGAACGCCTCGAAAGGGATTTCCCACTATCGCGGGGCCGATGATGATTTCGTCATCCTTGGTCTTGATGGGTCGCCTCTCGATGACCTGGGCTTCCTCGTCGCCCTGCGCAAACTCGCTTGGTCTTATTGTGCCTCCTTTTACCAGGATAGATTCGACCGGTGCTTTTGTCAAGACAGTCTTTCGCATGGGACATGCGGCTAACATGAGGAGACCTGTTTGAACACCCCTTAGAATGACTGTCCTATAGAGGATGTAGGTGAATTAAAGGATACCAACCTGTAGCGGAATAAACCCAGGCTTTATTGTCATAAGGTGGGAGGCTCGGCAGAAACGAACTCGCATCATCCCAAGGAAGGATGCTGGTGAAATTATTTGCCTCCACGGCGCACCCTATTTCGTCGCGATCTTTGAAAGCTTTTGCGAAGGCTTTCAGACCTGGCCTCAAACCACTAATGTTTCAAATTAGTTATCTATTTAAGAAATGTAAATAATTTTGAGCGGGTTGGTGCGAAGAAATGTGCAAAGAAAGAAAAAAGTCTGGGTAAATTCATCGAGGTCTCCATCTACCGGTTAGACTGAAAAGAACATGAGACTGAATGAAACACTTACGTTTCACTCCACTGGGCAATGGATAGGTGAAAAAGTCAGCAAATCTTCCACCTGAACCAGTCTGTCTAGTTCAAGAAAAAAGGTTCACTCACCGGTGTCGACCACCATCTGTCTTGTGCCACGTCAAACCACCCCTGGCGTAGGTCGATCCATAGGTTGGTCCTCTCGTCCCACTCCTTGATTAACTCCTTTTCTATCTCGCTCGCATCGGTTACGTTTCTGTCGACAGCAACTAGACCCCATGTATTTGGCGTTGGTTCCTTGTTGAGGGTGTGAGACACGAAGAGAGGAGCATTATGGAATCTGTTGTCGCTCTTTCTCTGAATTGTTGGATCCTCCCAAAATGACGAGGATAGCAGTGTAGAAGCCCACGTAGACGGGATTCGCCAGGTTTTGAATGAGTGATGCGGAGAGAACGCATAATGATTTAAACTTATTTTATTGTTACCCCGAAAGCCCGGCCATGTAATGTAGTGGATGTTGATCGGTAAAGTGAAACCAGCTGTACCAGAAGTCAGTAGTGTTGCATGGGCAGTGGCGATTTGAGAAATGTTTGCTGGTGCAAAGAACTCTCTACATCACTCAGTTTTCAGACAGTAGACCTACGTGCGTCTTGTATAATGCCACCGAAAACTGACTTTTCAAAGGCCCATCCTATTTCTGCCTCGCCATCGTAGTCTACAAACTGTGGATCTCCTAAGTAAGCGTTTTTTTCATATGCCACACCATATACTTATATGTGTACGATAATCATGTGGGCATATATGAGATGAAATACATACAGGTTCCGCTTCTGGGCGGACGTCATTTTGCGGCTCTAGATTATTATTATAGTCGCCTTTGCCGCTAAACACCCGAACGACATTGATATGATGCATAAGTTCATGTAGTACCTTAAGGCGTAGTTAGTCAGTGGATTAACTCCTGTATAAATTGTCACATGTAAATTGAACCTACAGTGGTCATCAACATGATAGTGAGCAAACACCTTTCCGACAAGGTGATCTTATCTCCAACCAGAAGCCTGAGATAGGTAACACTACACGAGAATATGAGTCGGTATGGGAAGAATATTCAGAGCATCTAGAGGCAGGAGCTGTTCAGCTCTTTCGACTTGCAAGGACATACCTACTCTACTGCCATTAGTCCCGCGCGTGCCGGGTCAGTCAGACCCATGATACCCGAGCCCGGGTCATCTTTGAACGTCCATCTCGCTTGCCTGCATACCTGCTCGAGCCTGAATCGCCAATCTGGTAGCAAGGGATACATGTCAAAAAAGCTTTGTATGTTCTTTGACTGACAGGCGAGTCTGTCTGCTTCCCGCGACAGGAGGATACGAGCACCCTCGAATGGTGCGTCGTCACGGAAATTAGCCCAATAGTCAAGACGGCCGAATAGGATGGTTCGTAACCTTCAGTGTGCTCGTCAGCGGGGGAGCGTAGCAGAAGTGCAGCGATTTGAATGAACCTACCAGTCATGCTCGTCATTCACAAGAGAATTCAACATTCGGTTCGCTAGTTCTATAATTATAGAAAGCGGTTCCCATACCTTGGGATCGTCGACGCTCCATCGCAACCCCAAAGCAGGCTCATCGCCCTGTTCAGGATCCCACCATCTACTCTTCCTAAAGAACTTGAACCACTTAGACTCATCTACCTTGATCCTTTCGAACTGATAGACAGCCATGAGGGCTTCGTCATTAGTAGCATAACTGACGCCAGTGAGGCGATGGATGGCAGCGATGACGGAGGAGGGGTCGTTCTTGTCGTCCCTAACCTTGCTATGGCCGCCCAGGATCTTGGGAAATCTGGGGCCGAAACAGACGTAGCGATTTAGAGTGCCAATCTGCCATGAGTAGATCTTTAGTTCGTGCCTCTGCTGGAACTCGGAGCAGAGCAGTCTGTCCTCGTGGAGCCCCCGACGGAAGCCGTGGAATTTGTCTCCACGGTCGGGATTATCGGCGTGATAGCGAGCGTCCAGGCGCGGGTACTCGGGTGCATAGGTAGAATGGACGAACTCATCTAGGCTGTGTAGGAAGCTCTCTCTGGTGACCTCGTAGCGTTCGGCCCATGGTGATAACGGCCGCTGGAAAGCATCGGGAGCAAAGTTGTGCAGGGGGGAAAAGGGCCCCGGGGGTGGAGGGGTCGTCGAACGTTCCATCTGTCTGAGACAATGTTCCTTCCTGATGTTCGTAGTCGACCGCCGCTTACATAGAGCCCCCACAACTAGGTATAATTTGCGATCCCGTCTACAACAAGATGGTGCTACCTACACCGTTAAACGCTCCTTTATATGACACACTACAAGCTACGATACGAGCGTAAAGACGCCTTCATGATTACTACATAGGAACTATTGTTAAAGTTGAATTAGTTCTTTACACACAGCAGCTCTAGACGTTGAAAGAGATATAAGTTGCCGCATGCGTCCAGACTTTCCTATTCTGGTAATGAAGCCAAATATGGTTAGACTGAATTGAGAGTAACAGCCAGGCACATCCATGAAGATGGCACTGGCGCATGTACTCCGACCCCACTGTAGCTTAGGTATCAATCGGCAGGCAGCGGGGCATTACGTTATACCGAAGATGCCTGTCTTTACCAACGGACTGGATACTCTTAAGATATTCAAACTTCACAGACCACAACAAACAACAACAACCTACACATATCTCCCACGATCCCATCCCCTCAACAGACTCTCATGAGCCGTATAGCCGTCAAGATGGACGTGGACACCATCCCCGTGTCTGGTGTCGACGACCTGGAAAAACACCTCGATCAACTGGTCAGCGACCCGACTCTACTACCCCCGGATAGCAAGTTGTTCGACCATGTCGAGCTTCAGATGACAGGCACGCCCAACTTCCCGCCCGAGAATGCAGTCTCTTGGTAGCTTTGCTGACTCCTCCGTCTCCCCCTCCAGATGCCAACACTCCGGCCCTCATCCCCCGTCTCCTTCCCAAAATCACCGACATATTGAAACGATACCAGCGCGATCCCGCGGTCCTCTGCAGCCTGGCCACCAAGCTCCTCGCCCCCCTCAGTTTCATTCAGGTCGTTGGGCTGGCTTCCGAAGATGCTATAATCCAGGCGCTTCGATCCCCTGCGCCCTCGGCTAACCTCCTTGCTATGACTATCCTTGCCAAAGCCGCCAAGTCTCCTAGCGACGCCGCCATACTCGCTGCGAATATGAAGACCGTCATCACCAGCTTCCTAACCAGATGGTTGAGTGCGCCTCAGGTCGAGGTCGGCGAGAAAGGTTCCAGGGTTCTCGGGGATCTGCTCGACATCGACTCTGACGCCCGCCCACCCGAAGGACTGGCTGTGAGCGGCGTCGAAATCGCAGTCCGGAAACCCCTCGGCCAAGGAGCCATGTGGAGAAGGATTTTCCATGACCGTGATGTTTACGGCCTCATTCTCTCTTTATGCAGCAACGGCCCTCACCAGAGCGCCGAAACCCCTCAACAGCTGTCTCTTGCCCAGGGACGTCTGTTGCGTATCCTGCCTCGCCTCTCAGCTTTGAATCTCGCCGCAGTGACTAAGTCCCACTTTCCAGAGCTCCACCAACAGTATACGAACTCCGAAGGCTTTGGCGGTCTGTTGTACTTCGCAGCCCTTGACATGATCGACAAGGAAGATATATTGATGCATTTGAGCCTGATCGATTTCTTTGAGACCGTGATAAGTATCCAGCGAATTACACCCTTCTCGACTTACAAGATGGACACTCTTCGGACGCTGTACCGGAAAGCATCAAAGCAAGATGATATGCTAAAGAACGCCATCCTGAGCCTACCTGAACGCACAGTACCTGGGGAAGCCGATGAGCTAAGACAGTTCATCCATGATATCTCAGCTGACTGATGCAACAAATCATGTGGAATGATTGTATTCTTCTATCCATACCTGGATGGAATCACGAGAGGCTGTGCTAGATATCCCTAACCAACATAGACACATTCCGTGAACATCGTTCAAATGAGTTTGGAGCCGTTCCAGACTCTTCATTAGAAATAGACGTTATGATCTATACATACGTTAGATGTAGGTGTCCACGAATAATGTCCTAGTTGTAGACCTACAGCTTCACAACCACATCGCCTTCTAAGCAGTCATCGTTGATTGAATCTAGTATTAGACAGTATGCTTCGCCCCTCACTGACCTCAGAGTTTCCTGCAGCCACACACGATAACCCACCCAGCCCGGCTGCCTTCATCAGCTTCGACAGCCTATTCCATCATACTCGACTTTCGCATTTTGTGTTTTTATGAAAGGAAGGCGTCCAGAATAGGCTTTCGCGTTAGCCATGATAGTCGCTTCCACCCATTCACCTATAGGAGGCGGATGTCTAGATGAGTCCATCTCCGCCAGACCTGTAGAGCAGAACTCGCGCTCCTCTTCGTTCCCGGCCTCGTAGGAAAACACCAAAGACGCCGTGAAATCCACGGCTAGCGGTGTCTGGTTCCGTAACCAAGGGTATGCCATCCAGGTGCGCCTACTGAACTTCCTGGCTTGTTTCTCGGCAGACAGATCACTATGGGCCGCCAAGACCCGGTCTGCTTCTTGTATGCACCGGTAGGTGACTATGCTGAACATGGCGTGCGAAGAGAACAGCTTCGCCGTCGGGAAGTCGGCGAATTCGTAGCACTTTGGAAACAAGTCGGGACGACTGACGTTCTCGACCTCGGTAATGGCTCCCGATTCCGCCAGGGCGGCCAATATAGTTTCATCTTGATGTCGTAACTTTTCCGCTAACGATGTTGCTCTCAGGCGCAATTCGGCAGCGGCCATTGTGTTTGATGGGTCTTGTCGCAGTAATCTGACCAAGCGTGCTAGGCCAGGCCAGGCCGTCGCTTCGACCCAGAGACGGTACAACTGCTCAAGAACGAGCCCGACCTCGCTGCCGTCTATTGATTCTCTAAGTGCTGCCATCCATTCAGGTGTGTGGAAGACGCTTTCTCGGCCTTGCCGGATGTCTTCTTGCAACTGGTGATCTAATTAGAGGGGAAGGAATGGTGCGGGTACATTGCACGACGGGCTTCGAAAACTCACCATGTGAAAGATGCTCTCGAACGTCACATGAAGTGCCATCTTCGTCATAGGCCGTGCTGGACCAGCCTTACTAATGACGGCAATGAGACCGGCTGCATGATTTTCTTGGTTCGAACCTCTCGCAAAGTCGTATAAAACCTAGATAGAGGGATCCCAGAGATAAGTCAGACAGACATTCTTTTCTATCGACGGACATTCATTTTACTACTACTACTACGCGAGGGGCGTGAGTGACTTACCTCGGTCTTCTGCAGCACGCATAACGCGGCGAGCGTGTTATTAAGATGTTCCACATTCGCATCGTCAAGCGCAGCCTTAAGACTTCGCAGGGCCCTATTATACGTCCTGAGGTCCAACCACGTATCCGACGGCAGACCTCGCCGACTATTCGTCCACGCACCAAGCAGCAGCTCAACTGCATGGCCCAGCGCTGTGTTATCGTCGCCCAAGTGCTGTGGGACCAGGGGTAAGAAGGCGCCCAGGATGTGCAAGTCGTGGCCGGTCCCGCGCTCCGCATCTAGACATGCGACTAAGTGCGCTTTTAGCTTGTCTGGTGGGTTCCACGATATTGCCTGTGGCAGGCTTATGAAGGGATGATGGTATTTGAAACCGCCGCATCCCTCTATGCTGGTCATGTTTCTTGAGTCGAGCACGATGATCTCGCCTATGTGCTGCTGCCGTCTCCTGTCTGTTGCTCTGCTGCTGATCCCCGTGCTTGTCGCTGGGAGACGGTGGTTTGTATCTGTGATGATCTTTCCATCTTCTGGTACCTCATTGTGGCTGCCGTTAACTATGTACCGAGAGTCAGCCAGTCAGTCAGTCCACCCCTACGGTTTTGAGCATCAAATCATAAAACTCTCCAGGGAGCCAAGAGAGAGATACCAGTCGAGGCGATAGGAGAAATAGCCGATACAGTCCCCTGCCAGCGCCAACCTCCAACTGTATAGGTTATTTTCCTACCGCCTCGCCAGTCTGGAAAATAGCGGCAACTATCACTCACCGACGAATTTGAATGTAGTTCTAGCGCCCGAACAGATCTTTCCTGCGCGAGCACATGTTCCGCAGGTTGGCCAATTCTCATCGCACTGTTATTCTCAGTTAGAAACTCATGAGCCATGGATCTTCCGTTATTGGAAATAACATAAATGATAATACTACTCACCTTAGTTTTCCGTGTTCTACAGAAGGTGCAACGCTTGCTCTTTGGAACGCCGACCATAGTTAGTAGTTGGTTGGTGATGGGAGGCCTCCCAAATCCGATGCGATGGGTTGTGGGTTTGGTTATTTTCTTTAATCGGTGTTGTTGTTGAATGACTAATTGAAAGCTAAGAAAAGCCGTTTCGAGTATGAGATGAGGTTGAAATAAGCTAAATAACTGTAATGTACGCCGCTGGATCCGGTAACCGAGTTCTTTTTAAAGATAAGTAAAGTTCTCGATCAGATGTCGATGACAGACAACCTGTGGCTTGGCGTTTTATTTGAGCCCATTATACCTAGATAGTAACATCCAATCCCGTCAAACATGCGCAACGTCTCATCTCTCTGCTTACGTTTTTTTTTTTTTTTCTTGTCCCATCCCTCCCTACTTCCCTACCTCCTGGTTGGTTATAGGTAGGTAGAGGTAGAGTATGGCAAAAACAGGGTAAAATATACGTAGGTAGGTGCCTGGAACTAGGGCGGTCAAAGTTCCCGAATGTATGTGCTAAGCATGCAGTTGGTCAACGTGGGCGTGGTCTCGATATGCAAACTACTACTCGGCACCGATCGAATTGACAAATCATATGCGGAAGCAAGTATGTAAGTGGTGGTTGTGGTTGTAGTAGCGGTGGTGGCGGGCAGCGCATAGTGTAGCTAGGTAGACAGCACCAACTCGGTATCTAGTCTTACATAGCTATCAGCCAGCTTTTTCGTAGAACGACCAAGCATGTGTTAGCGACCAGGGGGTATTACGTCGGTCGCAGTGTGTAATGTGTGTAATACAATACAGTATAACTAGGCCACGCATTATCTCGAAGGGGGGAGGGGGGAACAGCATAGCCGGCAGGCAATCAACCAACCCACCTTTGTCTTGGGTCCCTAGTTACCTACTTCTGCACGACGGCTTACCTCAGACAAAAACCAGGTACGTTGGACAAGGACGGCAAAGGACAACGGGTCAAGCAAGTTAAGTCGTGGTTCTAGAAAACAGATGAGGGGTTGTTGTCATCATTTGTGCTACCACCAGACTACTTACCCAAGTACGTTATACCGTATCACCACCGCTTTTTTTTCTCGAGGGGCTTCGCGCGGTAAGGTGAAGTGAGTCCGCCACCCCCATGTCTTATGTAAACGAATCGAATCGAATCCAATGCTATATCCCGAGTCCGAGTCCGATCGTAGGCGCGGGCGGACGCCATTCCGCCATGAAAAATGAGAGATGAACCAGTTCTCCGGGTTTTTCCACTTTACCGCAGTTCAAGTGTATTATTTTTGCATTTCTTTCGTTTAACCAACTCCCCGCCGCGCTCCCAGAAAAAGCGCCGTCGCAGCATAACACCAAATACGGACAATGGCTTACTCTCGCACCAGAGAAGGCCAGGGTCCTACTTGACGGGGGACCCCCCGCACAGGCGTGTCTGATTAGCTCAAGGCAGCCCAGGCCTGCCAGACTTACATACACGCACATTACTCACCTGCCCGCCCGGCAAAGCTGAGTAAGTGTAACGCAGTGTGTTGGCTGGTATGTAAAGTAACACACACATACAGAGAATTATCTAATAGTTCGCGTTTATATGCTTTGCTTGTGATTGCAGTCTTGCGGCAGCAGTTGTCTACGAACTTAGCATTGAAATTTGTGGGCTAATTAACTTTTTTTCGCTCTAAGTAGAAGAAAGAAAGCGAATAGCTTACTCATCTTATCAGAAGTGCAATAAGGACGTGGGGTGAATGAATGAATGGGTATACGAAAAATACTATACTAGATTGAACACAAGCACGACAGCAAGTGAAATAGGTATACGGTCTTAGTAACTGGATAAATCACGAGCTTGACATGACAATAGGGTCCGACTTCTCACCGCTTTCACTCTTCGCCGTCTTACGACGGACTTTAACTTACAAATTCACTCGTCTTTCCCGTCCCTTCTCATCACGAATGGCTAAAAGACCTGCTCTGCTCTATCGCCAACCTAGCTGTCGGGCCGCTCCCGTATAAGTAAATGTGGGGGTCCCATCCCCTCTCATTGACTACCTAGGTAGTTAACTAAAGCTCAGTTCAGGTCGGCCCTTTCTTTCCCGAGCTAAATCCGATGTATGCCATCAGCTGTTCGTTCGAAATCGGCTCACTTGAGCGGCGCATTCGAAGAAATAGCCCGAAATAGGCGAAGTGGTATCACAAGACTACTTACTTGTACACAATGCCTAAATAGTCGAAGGTTGCGAAATCTTTACCGCCGAGGGCGTACGGCGTACGGCGTACTAGGTTCCAGATTACTAAGAGGAGAAGTGATTTATACAGTAGGTGGTAAGTCTTCGGACCCTAGCCGAAAGGAGATGCCTTTGAATTACCCCTCACCCTCATTCTGGGCTTCACCACATGGCGTTCCTATTCTGTGGCGCGGAGTAGTAATATGTTCTTCAGCCTTAAAGCAATATCTAGGTTAGAATGACGATCCTTTCCATGCACTTGCAGACGAAGGACTCGTTCCCGGACCCTTATGATGCTGAAGCACGTCGCCTTACACGTGCATGTAGTCGGATTGACCGCCTATTGTGACGACCGCTCATCCAAGACAAAATGGTCGAGACAATTAAGCAATGTGTGGAAATGCGTAAATTGACCAAGCGCAAGACAATCTTCTAGTTGTGATTTACCGATATATGCATACTATTGAGACGACTGCCCGTTCACCCCGTCTCACTCACCCGGGAGGTTGTTAGTCCCGGCATCCCGGCACCTGGGCTTAAATTCAGACGGGAGCCCCACCCGTTCCGCCACTTACATATGCTAGCCGGCGGCGGAACTCAATACATATCGCCGTCGCATTCTAAGTTACGAGATACATATACTACTGCGTGTGAACTACACTATAACACTTAAAAAGGCTAGAAATGAAGATCGGAATGCCCTGATTCCCCAGGATGCGAAATCCGTCGATCTCGTCCCGTTCCGTGTTATGTATGTAACCAGACCCAGCTCGAACGGATTGCGACACTAGCGATTCCGCCAGGCGGGTCAGCCCTACAGCCTGCTTCTACTACGGGTAGGTAGGTAATTAGGTACATACATAGGTTCCCGAGATAGGCTAAAGTATGTAAGTAAGTATGTAAGTAGGCGGCGGGTAAAAAAAAGATGCGTTACGATCGATTCTGAATGGGGAAATGAGCGTCAATCGCCGGTATAGCGGGATTTGCTGCTCACCGATTATTCGTGGTACACGATAGATTTGATACTGGGTTGATTGTTGGATGCCACCTTGGTGGTTACTGTACCCGGGTTTGTGGAATCTTGAACTCACGTCAGTTGGACACGTACCTGTTCCATTATCTTTCTATCTCTGGTTGAGTCTGGGGTGTTATCGCGATCACTTACACGAAGACAGATCCTTTCTTTAAGAATTGGCGGATGTGGCGTTTAAACTGCCCCTCTCTCAGACGAGATTACTTACAGAGTTATCCGCGATACGAGATATTAATTCACACTTCACTAAGTGAAGAATTATCCTCTGCTATCGCGGCAATTTTAAGATAATGAATTCCCATGAGATTGTCTTCATAGGTTCAAGGGACCATATATGTTTTACATGTAATACTATCCATCTAGAGGACGTTACTCAAGCGCTGAACTGATGTTCTTGTGGGATGTAATGGGCGGTGTCAACAACTTCCGAATAGCCTACGAACAAGCGGCGGGTAAGGCTATGTGCTTACGTGTTGTCGTCGACGGCATGTTTCACGACTCTTGTTTTCGTCTATGTATCGTACAGCGTTACTCGAACGTGTACGACCTGAGTCGGCTTACTACAGAAACGGATCTCGATGCTAAATACAGCAATCTTCGGCATATGTGTCTTGCCTGCCGATCCCCCGTGGCTATATAGACAGAACATATACACGAAACCCACGCACCAGGTTCCACAGGTCGTCTTCTGGGAGGCGGAGGAGGATGATACTAGATGGATGGATTGACGTGCGTGTAAGTAAAAGTCCCATGCACATGCGAGCATGGGGAGGCGTGCATACGGGCGTCGTAACCGTGCCCACTCCACCCACCTCCTTCCAGCTAGTTTACATGGGATCTGCATGCGGTGTTATCAGTGTTAGGCAGGCTGGGCATGCAGGCTGGTTGGCTGGTTGGGCTGACAAGGCAGGTCGAAATGCAGGTGTTTTCTGTTCTGCTATCCGCGCTGACATCAGCAGCAAGCAAGCAAATTACACAGGAGTAAAACCTCAGCTATACTGGCCAGTTAGATCCAACCAGACAACGCAGAATCGTTCTCGAGGCTTCTTCAACAGGGACTGCGCCACCCAGCGAGAACCCGGCCGGACGGATGGACGGGGAACTTACGGGGGAACTCGATACGACAGACTCCGAGACTCGACTGGACTCGACTCGATGAGATAAATATGTCGTCATCATGTCTTTATATTTTCATGCATCGTGAATTAATTTCTGCCAAGATAACCGCCGTGTAACGACATCCCACTCACTCACACACTATCCACCCATCTGACGATCCTCCTCTTCCGTACAGTTACCCACTTACCCAGCTATCTTGATTCCACGTCCCCTTCCATAAAGCTTCCATCGTCGATCCTATCCATCCCCGGTTCAAACCCCGCGGCACAGCTCGCATGTATGTATGTGGCTGAACGGCGTAGCACAGTACCCAGTGCCATGTACCCATGCTGCGGTTCCATTTTGTGTAACGTCAACCACAGAACCGGTGTGAGGAAACGGGACCGACCGAAGGATCGAAAGAAAAACACAAAACGGAACAAAAACACAGCCCGGAAGCGAATTGATTTATGCATCTGTGTCGCACCGCCTCTTCTCGCGCTTAAAACGTAATACGCGAAATACGCCTGGCGTAACACAGACAATACATACAATGTGTTTGTTTAGTGACACTAGATAGGGGATATCGTGAGAATTCAGTCCGACAAGAACGACGACCCATATATGTGGGTATGTGTGTAGTTACTGTAAGAAGCGCGGAACTGCATGTAACGCAATATCGGCGATCATCGTGGAGATGATCCCCATTTGTGTGATACACTGCTCATCCCGCCTTGTTCATCTATTTACTTACCTACTACTTAGCTAAGCACATTGAAGAGAAGAAGAAGAGTAAAAACAACAATAGGGGCAACCTTATGTACGGTGATTTGTAGTTATTATTTGGCATACGACTATAGCATCCGACTGTAACTAGCTAGGTAAGATGCAATACCCACCTAAATTGAGCTTCTATACGATAATGCTCAGCAATCACGAATATCAAACAGGAAACACAGCAAGTCGTGACCAGCCGCCTAATGAATCCAGATCAGCTCAGCTAAGCCTCGCCACAAATCAGTCCATCCATCAAGATACTTCGCCATCACATCCCACTCACTCGCCCCAGCCTTCCGATCACAAGAACATTCGATTCGGACCAAATATCTTCCCTCCTGAGACGAATGACAAGATTGACTAATCAATTCACAGAACAGCTCGTGATAATTACGGCACAAGAATCTACAACCCACCTGGCGCCACCTCACGTGGGCGAAGGTTAGGTGAGAAAATAGTATGAACGGATCACATCCCCATCACAGACAGATTAACGTGAAATTTACCTACCTTTCTACCTATCAGATCAGTTAGATCAATGTGCCTCCACATCTCCTTACTCGTGCCCGCTTATAGTCGGACGAAGAAGCGGAAGGTGGAAAAAAAGGGGCGGGGGAAAAAGAAAATAATCGGGACTCTATATCCGGATGGGACATCACGAGATTGATAAATAAGATCTGAAAGGATCGGATTGTCGGACCACAGCCAGCCAGCCACAATCACGATGTCGGCACGGCCGGCGGCGCATTGGCATTCATTCATTCATTCATTCATTCATTCATTCGACAGCTACCTCGGCAGCTACCTAGGTAGGCAGGTAGGCAGGTAAGTAAGTAAGTAAGTAAGTAGAATTCGTAGATAGATACCACTTCATTGTCTTAGTCAAATCCCTATCCCTATCACTAACCAGCATTGAAATCATCTAAGTAGCTAGTTAGACCACCATTTGACTTGATTTTTTTTTTTTTTACCTCGGTATCGTGTGTACATTTATACAAAAATAACCAACTAACAACAAACAAGAAGAAGTGAAGAAAACAAGCAAGCAAGGGTTGCTCGTCTTTTTTTGTCCTTTTAGAAATCCCCCATCCGCGTTAATATGATATGAGGCAAAAAGCACCCGAACACCGTTCTTTGCATACACGTCTATAGTTTTGATGATAGGCAGATAGGTAGGTAGGTAGATGTCTGAATTCCCAATCCGTACATCCCAATAAGAGTACAACAACAATATCACCAGAATTTATCAGTAATTGCGCAGCAAGCGTGCATTAAATCTCGCTCAACCTTGTACCGCCGTACCCATCTCACCGTCTTCCTCACCATGTTCAGTGGGCGTTTCGGTAGCCGTGCTAACGACGCTTTCTCTGCGCCCAGAGGAAGCCATCCCCTCGATGCCTAGGCCGACCTCGCCTACACGTCTCAAGACGCTCAGTAAGGCAGTTCGCAGCTCCGTACTAATTTCATTGCCCAGAAGTTCTACGACCAAGGGGTAGAAAGCCCGGACATGCTTCGCGAACTCGGCTTCCGGCCACGTCGAGTATCCCTCAAGAACGTCGACGACGACCGGACGCCACGCGGCGATGTTCCGCTGCTGCGAGTCTTCTTCGAGAGCTAGGTATCCCTTGATGATGTCCTTGCACAGCGGCACGAGCGCCTTTTCGACCTCGGGCCGGCTCTCCGCGCGCGAGGGCGACATGTCGCCGAACATGCGGAAGAGGATCTGGATGTATGTCGCCGCCGCGCCGCTTTCTTGCTTCAGCAGGTTAGGCGGCTGCTTCATGAAGCCTTCTCGCCACAAGCGCATTCGTAGGTCCTTATCCTCGTTGAATCGCCGGGCGAACAGGAATGACTTCTTCAGTAGAGCCATCAGACGGAGTAGCTCCGCCGATGGGATCTGGGCATACACGGCATCGTTCGAGAATAATTCGTTAACTGTCTCGATCATGAGTAGTTGTAAGACGCAGCGAGATATTATGCGGTTGAAAAAACGTCGGCGAGCGGCTGTGACCACAATAGGCTGTTGTTGTAAAGAGGAGGCGGGTTTGTAGTCCTCTAGGGGGGTAGATGCCACAGAACCACTGCGCGGCCGTGCCGACTCATCGGGGTTCGGTGTTTGAGGAGCGCTGGCCAGTGTAGACCCTGCACCTTCTGCAGCTTCTCCCATACCGTTCACTTCTAATGACTTGTCTTCGGGCAATACCTCTGCTGTTGGGGTAAGAGGGATGTCGAATCCAAGCCCATTAGGCGCTGGTGATTGTAACGAAGCTGTAGCGTTGATGGTCGCAGCCGAAAAGAGCTGATATGCTGTTGTCCTTTCAAATAATTCACAGAACGCTCCGACTATCTTAGACCAATGTTCTTCGCTGAACTTGGCAACATTCTGTAAAATTAGCTGCTGTAGACAATTGCTGCCGATACGAGCTATAGTGTCGTTCTCCTGGCAAATGCAGAGTGCTAGAAGCTCCAAGAACCGATCTAGCATGTATTCCAATGCATCGAAATAGTGTGTGAAAAGTACAATCATGTTGCGAAGGGCTTGGATCATAGTGGTAGAAAGCCATACGGACAACTCTTCGTGATTGAGGGCATTATTCATTTCTGGTCTCGATCGGAGTACCATGAAGATCGGGTAGAGCTGCTGTCTCCAAAGGATATCCCAAAAGTCCGGAGGGAAGTCACCTCCATATCGAAGGAGAGCTTCGAAGAAGTAGTTGAGTGCGTTCGAACGGACCTCAAGATCCTCTCCGGTCATTAGGACGTCGTGGAACGCGAAGAGTATAGGGAACCAGAACCCCTCCTCTAGCGAGGTACCGGCGCTCTGTTGTCTGGAAAGAGTCTCTGAGGGTTTCGTCTCGGCTTTGGCCTTACTTGACAGAGGGCATTCTGGGGTCTTGAGCATGCGCGGTATTATCGACTTGAGAGTTTCCATAGCTTGCAGGCTCTTCTTTTGGAACCGGATGTTCTTGGAGAATTCGGTCAGGCAAACAATCAAATCTGTAAAAGCAGCCTGCGAAATAACCACGCCAAACCGGGTTTTATAAACGAGTGTCACGTTTTCGAAAGCCAAATTAACAATGGCTTCGTTCGGGTCACGAGCAGCAACTGTGAAGGCCCCAAACATAGTTCGCCAACCAGAGCGGATATTTTCGCCTCGAGCTTGGATCATTTGGGCCAAGCATCTAAGAGCCATATCCTTGACAGTCAAGTTGGTCGAATTTGCCATGATGTGCTCAAAAGGTTTCAAGAAATCCTTTTGGAATTTGAAACCCGGTAATTCTTCGAGCTCCATAAAGCGCATCGAAAGCTGCCGTAGAGAATCAAGCGCAAAATAGACGATAGCGGTATTGATATGGCAACCGACCCTGTTGAAATGCTCGCCAAGCACAATCCAGATATTGGTCCACTCGAATCGTACTCGCGTCATGTTGTAGTAGCTAATCTCGACAATCTTCTGCAAACTATACGTACGAGGAGAGTCATTGGAACCAGATACCTTGATTTCGTCCCAACTAACTTCAGTAAGTGCTTTGGCGAAATGAACGATAGCTTCTCCGTGAAGGTTGGCAGTATTGCTGAAAATACGGTCGATACTCTTTATCACTTCGTCGGACCTGCTCTCAAGAGCGATGATGGTTGAGAAGCCTTTTGAGCCGGGATTGGAGCGGTTTCGTCGCCGTGCCAATGCCACTGATTTCCGAGAGTCGCTTGTCGAAGGTCTCTCGGGCGGCACAAAACGTGCTTTAGAGACATCAGGAATAGCGCCTTCATCAACACCGCCGGAGATCAGCTGCAGTCTATCCAATTGACTAATGCACATTAGGATATCCTTCCATGACTCTTTCAGATTATTCCCTTCGGTCTGGCCAAGATCTAGAATTACCTTCAAGGCCTCGACATTCTTAGCCAGGATCTCTTGCGGGTTATTGAGATTTGTAGCGTTTTTCAAGGCTGACATGAAAGCCTCACGAGGAGTCGCGAGATCAAATAGGCAGGCAATCCTGGTTGCTTGTTTCATACCCTCTAGACAGAGCTTATTTGCCTCGAGATTTTGTGCCTTTTGCATCTGACTAGAGAAGGCCGAGAAGAAAGACATCCATGTTACATCGAACATCGACTCTACATGCTTAAAAGATGTTGCTGGTATGAACTTGATGCCCGCCCTCGCTGCATTTTTCCGCTGACTCTTAAAGAGATTCTTGAAAAGTTGCTCAGATCGTAGAGAGATTTCCTGGGACTGTTGCACATACGCTTCCCTTTGGAGGTCTCGGCCCACATTAGAAAGAGCCTGGCCAAGACCGGCAGCGAAACCTATTGATTGAGCAGGCAAGCTACCTGCAATGGCAGCAGCATCCCGCTCACTCTTCAGCACAATCTCGTTGCCGGCAATCTCATCATATATAGCAGTAAGGTACTCCGGTGGCAGATCGGCGTTGTCATTAATGCCTCGGTTATTTCGGATGAAATCCTCCTTCGTCATACGCTTCGCAATCTTGCTACTATGCAAATCCGTGTTCAACAAAATTACTGAATAAGCCAGCACGTATGCCGTTTCGGCATTAGCAAAGGCATTTGGGTTTCCGGCCACGTAGCGATCGGCAAACTTTAACATGAAACGATCAATCTTTTGAGCTTCGCCGGGTAAACGGAACGATTGAAGGAATTGACGCAGAGCGTCCACAAAGCGTCTCCGTGTGAACTCCATGGTATCAACGAAGGCGTGCATAATCTCAATATGCTTAGCATCGCCTTCACCGAGGTACTCGCCTATTTGAGCCTTGTCTAAACGGTCATCTGACAACAAGAACTTGGCAATATCTTGAGGACTTTCGCTTGGAATGAACCCGGACTGTATCAAGAACTTGATACCTCGTTTAGGTTTGAAATTGAATTGCCGGATACCGTTAGAGAGGGCGGTTTTCCTTGCCTTCTCCTTCTCTAGCTGCGCTGGATCATCCTCGATGACCGGAGTGGACGGAGGAATAGGGGTGTCACGAGAGTTGCTTTCCGCGATAGACGGATCAATGGACTCCCGGAAATCATCTGTCGAGCCTCGCGTCTCGCTCTCTCCGGCCACCCCGTTCATTGTTGGACGACCAGCCATAGACCAATTGAGAAGCGAACGTAAAGCTTCAACAAGCGAGTCCAGCGCTGCCCGTTTTATCATATACTCTTTGGGGATCTCTGATTCAGGTTCCGCAGGGGGAACAATGTCACGAACATTCAGTGGGGGCGGAAGCATACCCTTGAGCTGCCATTCTGAATTCATATTTGAAATTGCGTTCTTCTCTTCATACTGTTGCTCTTGGGCCGTGGTTATCGTCACGGGAGCAATAGCCAATTTGGATAGGTCTTCAATAACAGTCTGGAAAATGTTGTCGACTTGGGAATCACAATCGTAGTTTAGGTAGAGCTCTACTAGGCCCCGGGGATCCCCACAGAACCGGGTCAATATGTTTAGGAAGTATAGCTTTTGGGTGAGAGGTGCAGTTCGCCTAGCAAGAAGGGCTAAGTAGATCTCGTTCAAGAAGACCTCTATTTCTTTCTGCAACGAGAGTTTAGCGCGCTAGTAGGCCCGTGATGGGCGGATGTACTGACCTTAAAAGGAGCGCGCATGAATTTCAACATAAGCCAGAAGATCTCACAACAGACCTCAAACACTCTGTCTACCGAGCTAGCGCCATTCCTCGTAATAGTTAGACAAAGGTAAAACTTGATAGCCTGCAGGAAAGTGGTGGGCTCGTTGCTTTTTGTATTGGTGATGGTACATAATGGCGAAGTAAAGACAGCAATATGGTTGTTCAGGAGAATTCGAGTTAAATGAAGCGATATCATCTTGGATCGCATATGTTGGCCCCGATGGTCGTAGAGTTGATCTGGAGGTAGAACTTTGGTGGAAAGGTTGCAGAAGGATCGGAAGACCAAATAAGCGTCTCGGATGTACACTTCGTCCTCAGCGTCAGCAGCGTCCACCGTATCGTCAGCCTCGGTCGGCGCTGTATCGCTCTGTGTAGTCTGTTCGGAAACGCTCCTTGTTGGTTTTCGAGCGGCCTTAACCTGTGTCACTACGGTCGGAACTTCACCCAAGTTTGAATCATCGAAACTCTTTCTGTGCTCTAAATCCTTCAGTGTCAACCTCGGCCCGCCGTCGTTTGTACCTCGCGAAGGGTCGGCCTCAGTCCCATCATCGGCGTTCGCATCCTCTGGCGACTCATCCTCGTTATCGACAGGGCTATGTTCAGTGTCATGAGCAGCAGCATCCGCCGGGTCGAAGGTGACATTGCTCGAGCTGTTTCTCAACTTGCCCAGGTTCATGCGGGCTTCCTTCATATGCAATCTAGTCTTGACACGCTCAAACACCATACCCACCATCTGCGTGAGGGTGCCCTGCGCCGCCTGCTGGTTCTCGGTGCTCCGCGACAGCAAGAAGACGTTATAGACTTGACGCACAGCCTTGAGTAGGCCCGCGCCGTGTACAACGACCTTGTCGTTTAGCACGGCGGCAAGCAGGGCCTGCACGATGTGGCGCTGAACATCGACGGGGGTCGTCTCGCCCTGAAAACAGTCGCATATGGTGTCGATGGCGCGGTCGAGCATGGGGGCCTGCTCGGAGCCATCCTCGTGTGTTGCGCCGGTGGCTGCATGGCTGGAGAGGTAAGCGGAGGAGATGAGCTTCTGGATGGAGTCGAGGGCGGTGTTGATCAATTGGCTGCTGCCGGTCTTAGTAGCCAGCTGCAGAGGTGCGAAGACAACATCGGGCTCGGGTGTTTGTGAACCGCCTTCTTTGATGGCTTTTACGGCCTTCTCGGCGAGCTCGGCGAGCTGTTTGTTCCGCTGCGCCTCTCTGGAGGCGGCTATAGTCTCGAGCGAGGAGACGACGAAGACGATGGAGCTCATGGCAGCAGCGGGCGAGGCAGACTAGGGGTTCGTGCCATGCGAAGTCGGAGATGATCGAGGTCGCTGAGACTCGCGGAGAGCTGAGTATATGTGTGCTGTGTCTAGCATGTGAATTCAACGGTCGTGTCTAGCGCGTATCAAAGCATAAGAGTCTGCGCCGGCGCGATGTATCGGATTGGAAAGAGTGAGAGAGAAAGGGTGGCAAATAAGAAGCCGCAACCTAGAGAACGATCTGGGTTCACGAGAATTAGATGGTGTTTTGATATAGGTAATGAATGGTAATGAGGCAGCCTGGGGTGTCACAGTCCCTTTTTTTTGGTTGGTACGAGCTGTCAACTTTCGAGCTGACGGAATTGTTAACTAACTTAGGTGCTAATGAACTATGGGGTCCCTGTAAGTCCCTGTAAGCCAAGCCAAGCCTTCCAAAGTTGCCGACCCTTGTTGCTTGGTACGCGGTAAATACTACCGAAAATTAACTATTACGGGGAACGGGGAGCACAGCCACACAGCCCATCTTCATCTCTCTAGCCACAGAAACTATTCGACTATTATCTCTTTGCCTGCGGTTTCGGCAGAGTGACAAAAAAGCGGGGCCGTGCTAACAGCAGAGCTCGTATAATTCAATATTTAACCTTTATATGATTATATGATTGGTTAAATATGATGAGTAAGAGGATCCACTGTTATGAAACTTCCACTTTTTATGTATTTTGCCGAAACCGCAGGCAAAGAGATAAGTTTACCTAGTTATCTCGTCTTGTGGCAGGTGAGTAATCCTATGGGTCTGATAATCGATACAGTAATTCGAGAGAAGCAGGGTCTTGGGATCTTGGGATGCTGGACCAATCAGCCGTAAATCGCGAAACGGATTTAGTTGGGGGAGCTCCATTTCCTAATCACGACTTCCGATAACGCTAAGAATTGGTTGCTGAATTCCATAAGACAAATACACCATATCCGATTCGATGTACCCGAAAGAAAGAAAAAAAAACCCAAAGAAAAAACACGCAATCATGTATGGCAATTGTAGGGATTTAAGATAGACATTGGGAATTGCAGAAAGTATATATCAGGAAACACTATGGTTATAAGTGAGGCTTGAGGTAAAAATGGCATAGGAAGAGCACTTTACAACCTTGCACTGATAAGAAACACTAACCCGTCCTGAACCGGCCGTGCTAGCATGGTGTATCAGTACAGTGCATCAGTGGGCTTTGGCATCTTTTGGGGCAGCCTTAAACTCCACAAAATATAAATTGCAACCAATCAGAGCACTTAAAGCTGTCAGCTCAACAAGTCGATCCGGAGCCACACTGTATCAACCGGACAGAGCCGCCAGAGAGCAAAGACCGGACGGACCCTCGACATTTTTTTTGCTCACCTCATAATAGCACCGAGCCCAGCAATCCTCACTCACCACCACATCGCTCCTACTCTATCTCCCAAACCTCGCAGCCGCCGACAAGCTCCCTCCCTCTGTGCAATTGACCCGGTCAGCAATTCGCCAGTGCCGACTCGACGTGTTCTGTGCCACAGTCCGGATCTACGTGGTTGCTCACCCCCCCGTTGACCTTGCGTACCTTCGATTAACGGCCAGGTAGCTGTCGGTCCGACTTGAGTCCTTTTCTGCTTCTCTTTACTCGTCCGGTCTTGTCGCCGGACTCTTTCCTCTCCCTTATATTGTAGTATATCACAGCATATCACATCACATCCACCATGTACGGCGCCGTATTAAGAAGGCAAGGTCTGCTGCGGGCATCGGCCCTCCGCTCCGGGTTCGCCAGATATTATGCCTCCTTCCCGCCGCACACCATCATCAAGATGCCCGCCCTGTCGCCTACCATGACCGCTGGAAACATCGGTGCCTGGCAGAAGAAGGCCGGTGACTCTATTGCTCCCGGCGATGTCTTGGTCGAGATTGAGACCGACAAGGCGCAGATGGACTTCGAGTTCCAGGAGGAGGGTGTTATCGCCAAGGTCCTCAAGGATGCTGGCGAAAAGGACGTCCCTGTTGGAAATGTGCGTATTCGCCTGTCGAGCTTGCTATCATTGTCGCCATGCTACGGCTCTACTAACTACACTCCCAGCCTATTGCTGTTCTCGTCGAGGAGGGTACCGACGTCTCCGCGTTCGAGTCCTTCAGCCTGTCCGATGCTGGTGGTGACGCTGCTGCGCCCGCCGCCAAAGAAGAGAAAAAGTCAGATGAGTCCGCCACATCTGCTCCCGCCCCGACTTCTGCCCCCGAGCCCACCGAGTACGCCTCGGAAGGCAGAATTGAGACCGCTCTGGACCGTGAGCCCAACATTAGCGCCGCCGCGAAGCGATTGGCACGAGAGAACGGAGTCAAGATTGCCGGCTTGAAGGGCACCGGCCCCGGTGGCCGCATTACTGAGGAGGACGTAAAGAAGGCCACCTCCGCCCCCACTGCCGTTTCTGCTGCTGCCTCTTACACGGATACCCCCTTGTCCAACATGCGCAAGACGATCGCCAAGCGCCTTCAAGAGTCCACTCAGAACAACCCACACTTCTTCGTTACCAGCAAGATCTCGGCTAGCAAGCTCCTGAAGCTGCGCCAGGCTCTGAACAGCTCGGCTGAGGGCAAGTACAAGCTTTCCGTCAATGACTTCCTTATCAAGGCTATCGCTGCTGCCTCCAAGAAGGTGCCTGCCGTCAACTCGTCTTGGCAGGGTGACTCGATTCGTCAATATGACAACGTCGATGTCTCAGTTGCCGTCGCCACCCCTACCGGTCTGATTACCCCCATCGTCACCAACGTCGAGGGTCGTGGTCTCGAGTCCATTTCCGCCGCTGTGAAGGAGCTGGCCAAGAAGGCGCGCGATAACAAGCTCAAGCCCCAGGAATACCAAGGCGGCACCATCTCCATCTCCAACATGGGCATGAACTCGGCTGTCGACCACTTTACTGCCATCATCAACCCACCACAGGCCGCTATCCTGGCTGTCGGCACCACAAAGAAGGTCCCCGTTGCTGTCGAGACCGAGGAGGGCACCTCGATCGAGTGGGATGACCAGCTTACCGTCACCGCCAGCTTCGACCACAGGGTCGTCGACGGCGCTGTTGGTGGTGAGTGGATCAAGGAGTTCAAGAAGGTTATCGAGAACCCTCTTGAACTGCTCCTATAACGAGTCAAAGTAGTCGGGAAAATACCATAAGGGGCGTCTGGGCATGATTGTTCAATAGATAAAGATTGGGGGCTTTTTGTAGCGCTATGCCACGAATTCATGTAATAATACTTTTATTTTCCTCGTCAAATATCGCTATCTGTTTGAATACGTGGCCAAATGGTACAATATAGCTATAGCGGAAAGGGGGGCATGGTCATGCTTGGTCGACAGGCAGACGTTATGCTTTAGTATCGGCTATATCATGAGACTCCGCATATGACGAGTACCTAGTTTTCTTTATCGTCTAGGTTAAATGGATATTCGACGCTCTGCACCCTTCGTAGTCGAGCTTCTCATCTCATAGATCTTGTCACTGTTCCCTGATCTCAATCATCTTCGTCCTCATCTGTCTCGCTGGAGCGGTCCTGACCCTGACCCGAAGATGATACCCCATCATCATCATCATCGTCGTCGTCGTCATCTTCATTACCACTACCATCATCATTCTCACTCACAGGAGGCAATTGTTTCCTCAACCCAGCCAAAACACTCTCGAGCCCGACCTTAAGATGCGGACTCCTTACCTGCGCGGCCTGCACCTCGAGCTCGGCAATCTTCTCCCGCAGCTCACTCACGCGGGCCACTTCTACCGGATCTTCTTCGTCGCTGTCACCAGTCGTGGCAGACGGGGAAGATATAGAGGCAGATGATGATGATGCCGCGATATATTCTTCCCCAAACGCACGCGCGAAAGAAGTCGCTGTTCCTCGATCCTTGATCGCGAAGATTATGTCGGAGATATACGCGCCCCAAGGCTCCCCCCTTTTCTCCCTCTCCTTGTTGCGGGAAGTCTTTTTCTTGGAT
Organism: Xylaria cubensis; assembly: GCA_022385715.1. Taxonomy (NCBI): domain Eukaryota; kingdom Fungi; phylum Ascomycota; class Sordariomycetes; order Xylariales; family Xylariaceae; genus Xylaria; species Xylaria cubensis. The sequence continues at coordinate 79,942 of MU279078.1, read as the reverse complement.
TTTCCTCCTCCTTCTTTACCTGCACCTTTATCTCCCCTTTCACCCGATTTTTGAGCCAAGCTATCATAATCTTCACTATGGTGCCCAACCTCAACACCCAACACCCGCCTCCACGCCGCCGCGATCTCAGAGACGGGATTTCCCTCGTGCGGACCACAGCCCCAGGCTCCAAGGACAACAGCCTCGCAGCCCCGAGCAGCGAAAACGCGTAGTACGGCGCGCATCTTGCGCTCTGCTAGCGCGCGGTCTGATGCTGAGGCGTATGCTGTGCGCCCATCTTCATCCTCGTCCATGGTTTCTGGAAGCCGAAGCATAGCGGCGCTCGCGACGTCGATGAACCATCTGTCATTCTTGGGGAGGATGTCATCATCTTCTATGCTTCCGCCTTTCTCACCCTTACCTTCACTTCCACTTATACCGTCACGTTTGCCGGGCGAAGAGGTGGGCCGAAAAACGAGCACATCAGGCGTATACACGACGCCCAGCTCAGGCAGACGGTAGAACTCGTCTCGTAAGGCCGGTAATAATGTCGTGCGTAGGCATAGAGATGCCTCTGGTCCTGTCGCGCCGTTTAGAAAGCCCCCGCCTGGCGCGAGGGGCGAGGCCATGTTTAGGATTCCGACTTTTTTGTATCTGCGTCCGAAGGCGTCGGCGTTAACGCTTCCCTTGCGCTCGCGTTGATGCTTTTGATTTTGATTTTGCTGGGATGTGCTGTGCGAGAGAAGTGCCTGCGCCGCTGATAAAGCGTCGCCTACGTAGAGCGTGATGCGCGGAGGATCGTGGGTAGCCCCCGGAACACTCCTGTTTGCTCCCTGCTCTCCATGCGGCAACTTCTCATCATCTTGATTATCTTCCATCATCATCGTCTTCTTCCGCCGCCCCGAGGTTTTGACATCCGCGCTACCGCCAGCCGCATCTCTTCTCTTCCCGTCGGAAGAGAGGGGCAGTAATGCCGGGGGATCCACGACAAGCTCCGATCGTTCCACGCCCTGCCGCACCCGCGGATGCGCCGTGAGCATTGCGGGTATCACTTTGTTGAGGGTCGCTCGGGCACGTTTCGCTCGCGCGTCGCGACGGAAGGCGGCGGGGGGCTTGACTATGGTAGGTTCTGTGCGGCCCATTTTATTTCTCTGTAAGATTATGTTAAGTTTTCTTATTCATGAGTATTCTGTCGTTCCTAGTTGGATTCAAGTAGACTGGTCACATAAGCGTCTGAACTCAAATGTATGAGATATCGCGCTCGATATTTGTTTTCGAAGTTCTGTCATACAGTTTCAGTTTATGAGTCTGGTATTGCTGTGTCCGCGAGTAAGTACGGATGAAATGATGTGTTTGTGAACCTTGATGGACACTTGGGTGGTGTTATGTGGGCACTGCAGATGAGTACACCATTGCACTCCACATAGATAAATGGGCTGGGAAACAGAGGCTGTATTGAGCATACAACATCAAGTCGAAGAAATAGGGTTTAAGTTTGTAGAATTGTCCTTTCCAAATAGGACGCGGATGCCTCTCATGTCCCAGCTGACATTTGAGGCCAATATATCATCATTGACGTCATATCTTGGATGTAGTATATTTTGTCTCATACACTATATGAAATATTCAGCGTCTCAACTTCGATTATATCAAATCTCAGTCGTTTTGAAGTTCATGTTGGATGAAGATGATAGCCCTGTGCGTTCCATATACTTGGAAGTCACCGAGAATATGGGACTGTTTTCTATAGATCAAAGCGTCCTACATTGCCTCGCTACAAACAATCCACATAGTGTAGTTTGATCGTAGTCATTCGATTTCTGTCTCAAAAGTCCACATTTATAGCTATCAGTCTAATTGTATTTATGTATACGTATATAAGGCGCGATGTAATCAACTAAACATGTACTCCTCTTCTAACGCACTTTCTATACCTCAGAAAGCCCCTTAACAACCCCATCGTACATCTCCTCGGCGTTCTTCTCCGTATCGAAATCGAAGATCCAGTCCTGACGGGGAAACTGGATAATCTCGGGGTTCTCCTTGACCTTCGCCCAGTCCGTCTTATGCCACATGTCTCGCGTAGACTCTCCAGTCTTCTGTGTGGCGCGCACGCGCTCGTACCGGATCTTCTCGTGTGCTCGCACCGATGTCGGCACGTTATCCTTTCCGCCTCGCCGCAGGCAGACGGCGATGCAAACTGTAGTATTATAAGATTAGCGGCTGGTCTATGTTGCTAGGCGCTGAGGGGTAAGCGTTTTGGGTGAAGGGTTTCTCTCAATACAGATTTGTTATGGCCAGGAGTAGTCAAACCGCGAAGAAATTTGTTCTGCGTTCACTTACCGCCGTCCTCAAGCGCCTGTGTCGCCCCCTGCGCACTGGTAGGCAAGAATGGGTGCGCCGAATCGCCGAGGAGGAGAATTCTTGCCTTCGGACTCACCCACGTGGGCAGGGGGTCCCGGTATACCAGCTTCCAATCTACCAGCATCTCTTCGGGTGTCTTCGATACGATCCTGTTACACATCGGGTCCCAGTCTTTGATCGCCTCCTTGACCTCTGAGAGTTTACCGGGAAAGCTCCATGATTCGTCGATGTCGTGCTCGTCAGGATGCGTGAGGACCCAGCAGCAGTCTGACCCGTTCTTGATAGTGCTGAAGACTTCGGTGTCGAGGGTTAGCGCTTCTGTTGACTGAAGTTGTTGGTCTTAATGGAACGAGGGTGACTTTCTAACTCACGGAAATGCATGTCTGGTCCGATCCAACCGTTGAAGGTGTCGCCATTTTCGCAAAATTTTGCCGTCAATGGATCCGCGATCATATCTTTGTTTGGAAACCTATCAATATTAGTTGCAAGCCTAGCTCTGGTAAATCATGTTGGAAAGGAGAGCAAAAGCTTACCACGCCCGCCATACTGCGTAACCACTACTCTTGGGCTTGTCTTCGTATCCTAAGACGGTTTTCCGGGCTTTGGATCGAACACCATCCGCGGCGATAACCACGTCGGCGGATACCTTTGAGTTCTCAGCTAACTAGCCATTTTACCGTACTGCTCGAGAGTATTTTGCCTTTCGTGTTCTTACCTTTGTACCGGTTTCGAGCACAATTCCGGACTCATTCTCATCTTCAAAATATGTACTGATTCTGTTTCCTAGATGGACTACAACATGCTATGTCAGGCTGTTTTTCCTACATATGCATATTCTGGTAAGGCTCTTGAAAAAACCTGGAGTATTACTCACTCGGTATGCCAAGATCATCTCGAGCATAGTTAAACACCACTTCGTGTAATTCGCCCCTATGTCCGTTGAAATTCGGCGCTTCTACCGAATACTTTGGCGTCGGCTGGTTGATGACGATCTCGCCGGTGTCGTACTTATGAATGTTGAACCCGTATTTTGTCAGATCGATCTATGTGGCTAATTGTCAGTCGTTGACTTTCTGCTCAACCAATGCTTGGTTAAGTATCGAAATCACATACGCTAAGTGGTCGCATACGACGAACAATCTCACCATCAGCCCATCTATAGAAGATGCGTCCGGCATTAGGTCCAAACGAGATGATGTCGCCTAGTTGTTTCAACTCCGGAAACGCCTCATAAATCTCGACGTCGTGGCCTTGACGGTGGCATTCTATCGCAGCGCCCAAGCCGCCAAACCCTAGATGTACCCGTCAGCTTGCCCACCAGACCACCTGTCCTCAGTATTATATATAAGTCGTACCGGCACCGACAACAATCACCTTGATTCCCGTGCGAGGACGCGACGTCGTGCCGTTAGTTTTACTACCATTGGTGGCCATCGTATCAGTAAGGATCGTTTGAATTGCCTTATGAGCGCATTGACAGAGGCCCCCAGTGCAAATATGAGGTAACGGTTGTAAATATGAGATACCTCATGCGGGGAGACGCGGGGTTGCCATTGTCCGCGACGGCAGTGTCCCTGAATCCTTGTCAGGGATTGATGATAATGTCCAAGAAGTCGTGGGAATTCGATAATACCCTCGGCTTCTTGTTGCTTGGGCGGAAGCTGATAACCGACACGATGGGTCCTACCATCTTAGCCTATATAGACAATGCCAGCCCATGTCGCATCGGATCATCCTACGTATCTTGTCTATCTGGTCTAGTACCGTGGTAACCTCGTAGGATTGGGGTCAAGGGGGGGTGAGAACAGACAATAGTCGTGGCTATTAGATTGACGTTAGAAACTTATTAAAATATAGTATTTACATCTAAAACCTCACTACCCAGATATCTATCAATATCATGACGTCCAACCCGAACTGGGGCCAGAAAACATCTGCCCTGAGTGTTGCTGCTGAATATGCAGACAGAATCAAGGGAAGAAACAGTAAGTATAATAGCTCGCTCTATTGGGGGTTCGTCGCTAACATAGTGATAAAGTTATCGTCACAGGAGTTGCGCCGCAAGGCGTCGGCGAAGGGACGGCTCTTGCATTCGCATCTCAGGAACCAGCGAACCTAATATTGATGTCAAGGTCCAGGGACAAGCTCGAAGCCATGGCAAATATCATTCGGGCTTCATACCCTGACGTCAATGTACAATCAATCGTCATGGACCTAGCATCTCAGGAGTCGATTCGAAGGGCCGCAGCAGAGGTTTCACGCATCATCCCCACGCTAGACCTCCTCGTAAATAACGCTGGATGCGTACACCGGCTACGAAGATGGACAACGGAGGGGATAGAGATGCAGTTCGGCGTAAATCACATTGGGACCTTTCTGCTCACAGAACTCCTATTCCCCTTACTAAGAGCCGCGGCGAAGCGATCACCGTCTCCAGGAGCAACGCGGATTATCAACTTGTCGAGTCACGGCCATATGCTATCACCGATCCGCTTTCACGATTACAACATGGAGAATAGGGAGATCCCGCCCGAGGAACAACCAAGATCCGGCATGCCGCCCGCCTTCGCCAAGGCCTCAGAAGACGGATATTTGTCCACTATAGCCTATTCGCAAAGCAAGACTGCCAATATACTTTTCACGCTGTACTTGCAGGATCACGCGGCCGCTTCTGGGATCATGTCGTACGCTCTTCATCCAGGGGGTACGTTGTTGCTCCGTAAAATGCTTGACACGGAGAAGTGCAATGAGCTAACGATGGACGTTGTTGTGTAGGTGTTGTGAGTAATCTTGGAAGAGAGCATGACGAGGACGTCGCTGAGGCGATAGCTGCAACTTCCAAGTATTGGAAGAATAGTGATGAGGGCGCCTCAACAAGTCTCGTTGCAGCCTTGGACCCGTCGCTTGATGGTGAGTTGTTGATTGATTCCTCGACGCTAGTAGATGGATTTGCTGATCCCATATCCTTCATTGTAGAGTGCCGTGGGCTGTATTTGTCGGACTGCCAGTTTTTTCCTTGTGCTGATCACGCTAAAGACCCCGATGTAGCTGAGCGTCTCTGGAAATTGAGCGAGAAGCTTACCGGACAGAGATTTATTCTCGATTGATTGATTTGCTGTGCAGCAGACTATTACCCGAAGACTTATATCCATAAGAAGGAAGTAATACGAATACAAATAGTGCCTCTTTCATCCCGTAGCGCATTGAAATTCTATATATTATATAGATATATATATGTCTAGTCTATGAAGCGGTTGATGCGCTTCGTACAACAACGAATGTGGCTAACGAGAAACGAAGCTGGCTTTGAGTGATTGGTTTACCCCGGCATCCATCATAGACACAGAAAACAGCAGCTAGAGATACGTGGCGTTTTGATTCACTTCATAAGCAACATGTCGCATGTGGAAACTTCTCGACTCTGGAACCATGTCTCAGGAACCTGGCTAACTTAGGATTGTCATGGACTAGAATGAAACTCAACTTCTTTGTCAAGTTATCCTTGCTCTTTTACTCCGCCGCTTGCAGTTTGTCTTTGTGCATCATATATTAGCAGAGCGTTGCAGGCCCTAGCTCCGTATAGTCGTCTTGTGATTAAGGATTTGCCGCATTTCTGCAGCTCCCTCAATCTCACTGGATCTTGGCGATGAATAAAACGAATAAAGCCGGTCGTTTCGGTGTTCCGACGTCACCATGGGCGGAACGATACGGTCTCGTAGACGAGCTCTATATAGACTTGTTAAAAGAAGATCCCGTATTGCACTCTGGGATCGCGCCGATATTACCTTCGTTCGTTCCCTTAGAGCTTCCACGATTGCGGTCTCCGATCAAAGAAAACTAATTCCAACTATAGACTCCCTCCGCGGTACTATGATAAATTGCCCCGCAGAGCAGAGTTCGAGATAGCGAATACTTTCGGGGAGATCGATAGGATCCTAGTGACGGAGGAATGCCAACGTATCTTCACCCAGGGCCTGACGTCGTGGAACCTCCCGCCCTTCAACTCTTCCCTCTCGTGGGACGGGGCTCCCCCCTTTCCAGGCGGACATCGACCGAGCGAGGCCTGGCAACAACACGACCTTCTTAAGAAATATTACCAGGAAAGGATTGAAGTCGATGAGGCCTCATGGTTGCCGTTTTTAAAGAAGGATCGGTGGTACAACCTTACGCTCCCGGACGAGGGAGACATGTACGAGGACGATGAGGACGAGGAGGACATAATCGAGGACGAGGGGGACATGATCGAGAACGAGGATGGGTCGACATGGTACATCAAACAATGGAGCGTCGACGATGAGCGAATATGGAAACACCTAGCATTTGTTCTCGAGCTCGCAAGCCGAATGTTAATCGTGATGATCAGAGACAGACACGAGTGGTAGGTATTCGCTAATATTGCTTTCCTGTTTTTCCTTGTTAGTGGGACTGAGATTTTCTAACCACTCATAGGCTCGAGATGCTGTTATACGGCCGTATTCAGCTATGGTACGAGCTCTTTGGCGACGTTGAAAACCGTCAACAACACAGCGAGAAGAATAATGAGGATAGGAGGATCATCTTGCCATTCGACCAAGATATGCTTTTTTCTATGCAGAAGAACAGGCCCCTTCCGGTCCGTACTTACCAGTCTCCAGCGGAACGGATCGCGTTCGTCAATGATCTGCTGCAAAATGTGACCTGGACTTTCCTGCCTTCTTCTTTGCCAGCTAACGGAGTAACGTCAAGTTTAATGATAAATCCGCAAACCCTATGCCGGTTGAATGTGAGAGGACTGATCTTATTGTGCGGTGGGACTATTAGCGTGGCTGAGAGATGTATTTTATATCCGAGGCTTGCTATAACGGTGAGTACGGTGTGGCCGTCTAAAGTACCGTGTTACTCATAAATCTCTTTTAGGTTATACGTAGGTCCGATTCTTGAGTTATCGATATTCCGTATCTGTGTTGGGTCTCTCGTTGTTCAAGGAAAAAGGGGCGGACATTAGACTAAGAAAACATATCGCATACCGATTCTATCTAAGTACTAACAGCGAACTTCTGAAGACGAGTTAATGCACGCTATATATATGAACCGGCTCAACACCCGGAACAATCTAAGCGATGAGATGATCAGAGAATTAAATGACCCTGCAATGCCAAAAAACAAGAAACGGAGAGAGCCAGTAAGTTTGCTTGTAGCATGTTGTAACACGACCATCTTCACCCGCAACATACATACTAAGCAAAGTCTATATAGTTTGTGAATCACGAACCAATTGCTGAACTCGGCCGATCAATGGAAGGGAGCGTGTTTGGCGGGACACCAGTTGAGTCGACCTCCTTGCTCTTGTTTGTTGGGTTATCTCTTCCATCAGGTGGGAGGGAAAAGATTTAAAAAATTTAGACACTGACCGGGTTGCGAGAACAGTGGGATCGCCCATGGCTGCCAACCGAGACGTCTCGGAATATCCCGATCATCCTGTCCGTCGTCCAATACCCGAGTAGGCAAGGAGTCAGCGGACCAAACACGGGACTCGATGGCCAGGGGCTCGCGTCAATGAAGCGCGAGGCCCCCATCACGACGCACTTCCTGCCCACCGCCGTACTCTGGCGGCTGCAGTCCAAGGCCTTCTGGCACGCGCCCGTGGACGGCAGAACGGCGTTCCGGTTCCCCCGCCTCTTCACTAGCGTCATGCAGCTGAAGAGCCTCTCGGCGACAAGCGACTACGAAGATGTCGTCGTTGATCCCGATGGAGCTGGTGAGCTCAAGTTCTCCGACGTAATTGCCAGATGGAACGAACAGGTGCAGCTCTGGGCTACCCGTCGACCGTGGTACCGCGAGGCATATGCCGTGTGGAGGAAAGTATGTGAGAGCCTATTATTTGAGAACTTTTCGCCGCGCTTCGTCGTTCTGTTTCGTTTCGCGCTGTGATGGAGTATATTGCGACTGTATGAAAGAGCTAATCATTTGAGGTAGTCGGCCTGGGGCTTTGCGGTGGAGCGTATGTCGATAGAAAGGTATATTCAGGCGTTCAAGTCAAGAAATGAGCTCGTGTGCGGTTCCCAGGCCGCGTATCTGCAGATTTTGCTCCCAGGCTTCAATGTGACAAGAATCCCGGGTAAGCATTGATTCGGCTCCCGCAAGCCTGGTCATACCGAAGATTAGCGGACTTTGAGAGGTGGTTGCGCGTCACTAATTATGTCCATGACAGTCGACAACGAGGAATACATACCGAAACGCGGCGCACGTGAGGGGCCTCAGTTGTGGCTACTCCATTGTCTAGGTTACACTAATTCCATACATTAATTTCTCTGAGAAGGCTTTCAATAGTGTTGGATCTAACAATGAGTCTAATGACACAGGCACACTAATGCTCGCGGCATTGCCAGTGCGAAAAGTTGACGAACCCGTGGGTGGAGAGCCGTACCGCAGCGACCTCCGACGGAGTGAGGGGATGCTGGCCAAATTTGCTCCCTCTCTCGCGTTTAACGATCGTAGTAGGGCTGACAAGATTTATAAGCGAGATGAATTCTTTAGTCGCATCTCAGACCAGGGGCGTATCAAAGACTTTAGTCGTTTGGACTTGATAGGGCATGTTAGTAACTTGATGGGTAGGTGATGACTTGTTCTCTCTCGCTCACTTTTTTCTCACTCTTTTGCCTGCTCTGGAAGTTCTTGAGGTGTTGATGAGTTTTGATTTAGTACATATGGGAAAGGAGCGCGGTTGTTACATACCACTGGGGTGGTTTCAACAAATTTGGGGGCTCATCTTCTACATGAGAAAAATGATGAATAAAAAGCGCTTTAGCGAGGAGGATTGGCTGCCCAAGTTTCCCTTTCAGATCCCGCCGTACGAGCCCGATGCGTTCCAAAGATGGAACAACGATGCTGGCGAGTGGGAGGAGGTCAGGCCACTTGAAGATCCGGATTCACCTTCCAAATTGATACCAGTAGCGAACCTTAACTTATCATAATAGTTATGATTGCTATTATACTACGGGTGTGAGCTGGACAGGGAGTGGACTTTTGTCCCACACTATGAAAAGATTCTTCTGTCTATGAACCCAATCCTTGCTATTTGGGTCGGTGGTTCGCTTGATGTCAAAGTTGAAAACCACGTGGGCGAGGACGAGACGCATCTCGATGAGTGCTAAGCTGGAGAACAATCAATATATGATTACATAACTACGACCAAGAATGATAAGGTCGTATAATAATACGCGAGGACAAGGAAGGTCTTCTTACTTTTGGCCTATGCAATCTCTTGAGCCGGTAAAAAAAGGTTTGAAGGCTTCACGGGCGTCATTTACGTATTTTGAGTTTGCTAGGAAGCGCTCAGGGTGGAATTCGTTAGGATCCTAGTTGGGAATCAGTATAGAACAAGTAGAGCTTCATGAACAGATAGCTTCCAAAAAAAAAAGAAAGAGTTACAACATACCGCCCATAATGCTGGTGCACGATAGAGTGCCCAGGGCCAGATACCAACGACGGTCTATGCCAGATTGTCAGTGTAATTTACTGGGGGACTATTATATGTATTACTTACATTCTCCGGAACAGGTACACCAACAATAGTGGTTTTCCTATCTGTCAATCGCAGCGAAGGAGAGCCAGTTTGAGGAAACAGCCTCAGAGCCTCATCGATACAGGCGACTAAGTAGGGCAACCGAGAGACGGCGTCTGCAGTGATCTGAGCTTGGGAGGAGAATGCGGAGCGAACCTCATCGGCTAGCTGATTCAACTTGTCAGGGTTGTCGATAAGCAGCGATGTTACGGCTGTTAATATGCTCGCACTCGTCTCCGCACCAGCTCCAATTATCGTGCTAGCATTAGCAATGAGCTCGTCCATGTTTGCATCCTGGATTTTGCGTTACAACAAGGGTGAGGACAACAGGTTGCGGGCAGTGAGACTCACCTGACCACTGTAGAGCTTGATTAGGGGGTTGATCAAATCCGGCCGATCACCGACCTGAAGTCGTTTCTCCACCACGGGCTTGACCATTTCATTGTGCAATCGTATGTTTCCTTGAGCGACTAGACCAAGTAGTGGATTAATGATTGTAGCCAGGGTAGGGTACATGTTCAAGGCCGTAAGAAAACCCATGGGTTTGGCTCCCTCGACCACTGTAAAACTTGGAGTTAGTTATAGCCAATTGGGGCATGATCCGTGACGGTTTCCGAAGCTTCCAGACACTTTACTCTCCTAAATGGGAAACCTCGTGCTCTGGAGGTCGCTGGAATAAGAAGAAAATAACTCCGAGAGCTACTCACTGGCTACTATCCACGGGTGCAAACCGTCGCTTTCGAGACATTGGAATGACTCGCCGACGGCTAGGTCGCATATAATGTCGAAGACGACGTAGCGGTACCACAGCTCCATGTTCACCGGGCCTTGCTGGCTTTTCAGCTTCAGCCGTTGCATCATCAAATCGATATACTTGGCAATCATGGGCTCCTGGGCGCGCAGGGACGCATCGGAAAAACCAGGCGAGAGGGCCTTACGCAAGGCGCGGTGATACGTTTTACTAGTAGTGTTCTGTATATGAGGTGGAAGAAAAGCCGGTACCCCGTACATGCCAATCCCTGAGAGCAGTAGTGGAGGTGGTCAGATAGCGTCGGCAACTAAGACGAAGACATGAGCGGTGATGGGGGCACGTGGCTCACACTTGGGGATCTCGGACGTGCCGCCGCCCATGACGTCTCGCCAGGCGTTCGGGTCCTGAAAGGCGAGTTCGTTAGGGGCGAGACGGACTACGGGGCCATACTTTTCGTGCAGCTTGGCCGCATCGAAGACTGCGGTGCCTCGTAACACGGCAAGCGACCAAGGGATCCGGCTTGCACGGCGGAAAAGAGGCCCGGGGAATGAGGCAAGCGGATGGAAATAAAGGTTGTAGACGACACGATAAACGATATATAGCAATGTCTGTGATGGATAGGTATGGTTGTTAGATGAGTGATACTAGATGTACTTAAGATTATTCGGTGGGCATCTTACACTGGTGAGTATGAGTCCAATGAGACTTATAAGGTTACTCATTTTATATATATATATATATATGTGTGTGTGTGAGCTCTTCTCCTCCCGATTTTAACGAAAGAATAAGAAGGGTGGCAAGGAACAGCTGCTGTAGAAATATGTACGATGTGTTTCTAGCTGGTGTTATATGATGTGTGTGAGTAGGTAGGCAGTATACTGCTGTATATATGTTGCAAAATGAAAGTTGAAATGGATCCGATATCTGTGAAATAAAAATTAGATCTGTGCATTGATGTAGGTACGTCACGATCGATTATCTCGACTTAGTATCTACTTACCTCTTAAGTAAAGTTGGTAGGTATTATACCTTAGATGCCGATGTGATGTGATGAGGGGCGCATCGGGGATGGAGAGGGTCAGTGCCTTACATACATCTACATAGGTAATCTGTCTACGGTAGGTTTAGTGTACTGCGCCTAGTGTACGCTGTGTATTCTTATTGGTCCCGACCCCAGCCAATGTGCTGTTTACCCGCTCCACACAAGCTTTGGTGACTTTGGAGCTTTTACGGTGGGGCCCTCCTCTTTTACGCGCCGGTTGCCGCATTCTATCAATACCTATTATTCTCGTGTACTATAGTTTATTTTTTTATAGGCTTTATAGTGCTTCTTTATACTTTTACCAATGTTTAACTACGATATAAAATAAAACTATTTGCTTAAAAAAAGGGTAAGGATTAAACCTATTCTTATTATATTTTAGTTATTTAGTAAAACTTGGACTTTTTTAAAGCTGCTACTTAATTATAGGATAATAGTATAACTAAAAAAGCTTGTCCTAATTATATATTATTGTTTTTTATCTGTTTATATTATATCCGTACAATTTTTACTTAGTTCGTAGCCTTTTTTATTATATTAAATTTAACTTTTTTATTATATTAAAATACTGTTCTTTTTTTTGTCCGTTTTTGTTTTTTTTTTTATTTTTTATATATAAAACAAAGTATAATGCTATTTAACTTTTATATTATTATTTTTAATTAAACTATATTGCTATAGATTTAGTTTTAATGCTTTATATTTTTTTTAGAACTTTTTTTATTAATAATTAACTTTTTTAATTTTTTTATATTATAGCTAAGTTTTAAAAGCTTTTTTAATAATAATAACTAAGAACTAGTTTTTTACGTTTATTAATAATGCTTTATATTTTAATACTAAATACTTTAAGTATTATTTTTTTTTTAATACTTTTTATTTAGCTTATTTTATTATTATAGCTATAATAACTTATTCTTTTAGCTTAAAGCTAGTTTTATTTAGCATTATTTTTATTTATAAATAATATATTTTATATATACTTTTATTTTATTTTTTAAAATAAAAGTTTTAAAAAACGTTTATTACTAGTTTTTTTTTTTTTATTAAAAAAAGCTTATTAATTTTTTTATAATTTAAATTAATTTTTAATTTTAAAACTATTATTATTTTGTTAAAGTTTTTATTTTTTATTTTTTTAAACATTTTATAAAATAGTTTAAAGCATAAAATGCTTTTATTTATTTAATAACTATTTATTAAGTTATAATATATTATATTTTTTTTTTTTATAATATAATTCTTATTTTAGTAGTATAAGTTTTAGTAATAAATAATAACTTATATTATTTATAAAGCTTTTAATTTATAATATTATATTATATAATTTTTAATATAAAGCTTAAAGCGCTTTATTTTTTCCGTTTTTTAAACCTAGCGCTAAAAGGTTAAGTATATATTAAAAATATCGTTGTTTTTTAAGTTAAAATTATTAATGCTTTTAGTTTTTTTTTTTTTTATTTTATTTAAGTTTATAAAAACTTATTAAATGCTTAGTTTAATTATTATAAAAGTAATAGCGTTATTATTATTATAAGTAGCAAAAAAATTAAAAAAGGTTAAAAAAGGTTAAAAAAGTTAAAAAATTATAAGTTTTTATAGTTTTTATAATGTTTTATTTTATATAATATAAAATAAAACAAAATTAAGTTTTAGTATTTATTTTATTAGCTATTTATATAATTAATTTATTAATTAGTATTAGATTAATAAATGCTCCGTTTTTTTTTTTTACGTTTTTTTTAGTCCTTTAATATTTATAGTTTTTATAGTTTTTTATTTTTTTTTTTTTAAATAGCTTTTTTTTTTTTGATTATTATATATAATAATAGCTTTAGTAAGTATTATAGGCCTAGTTTATATTATATTTTTTATATTTTTTAGCTTTACGTTTTTTTAAACTTTTTTAAATTATTATTTTTGCTTTTATATAATTTATTTATTATTATTGCTTTTTTTTTTAAAATAGTTTTTTTTATTATATTTTTTAAATATATTATAATAGTTTATATTTTTTAATATTTATATTTATTTTAAAAGGAAAATAATAAGTATGTTTTTTATAAGCTTTATATTAAGCAATAAATTAATATTATTTATTTATAATATATAAATTTTTAAAACGGGTACATTAGTATTAATGCTTATAGTTTTATATTATTTTTAAGTTTTATAAATTTTTTTTTTTATTTTTTATTTTTACTTTTTAAGCTTAAGTTTTTTATTATTATAACCTTTTATAAATATATTTATATTTTTTTTATTTTGTTTTAAATATATTATATAACTATATAGTTTATTTATATATAAAATATTATTATTTTTTTTTTATTTATAAAACATTTTTGTTATTTTAAGTTTATTTAATATAATTATATTTTAATTTTTAGTTTTTAATAAAGCATTTTTTATATAAAGTTTATTATTTTATATTTATAAAAATGTTTTTGTGCTATAAGCTATAGTTTTTTTAGCTATATTATTATTTTTAAAAGTTTAAATATTATATTATAAATATTTTTTATTTAATTGTTTAAATTTATACTTTATAAACGTTTTTTTAATAATAATTTATATTATTTTTTATAATTTAACGTATATATATTTATAGTTTTTTTAGTTTTTAAGTTTATTATTATTTTATAATTTAAACTTTTTAAATTATTATTTTTTATATTATTTTTTAATAATAAGATCTTTTTTTATTTATTTAGTATACGTTTAAATATTATTTATATTATTTTTAAAGTTTTTTATATTTTAATTTTTAGTATGTTTTAAAACATTATAATTGTTTTTATTAACAAGTTTTAAATATTTTTTATTCTGTTTATTTTATTGTTTTAAAAAGCTATTTAAATATTATATCTTTATATTATAAAGCTTTAGCTTATATTAATATTTAATTTTAAATAATATTATATTATTATTTTTATAACTTTTTTTTTTATAGTTAGTTTTTTAAGCTTAATTTAGTTATTAATATGTTTTTTTATATAGCTTATTTATATTTTTTAAATTTAAGCTAATATATTTAATAGTTTTATTTATTATTTAATTTATTATATTTATAAGTTTTTAATTTTGTTTAGTTATAATATTTAAGCTTTTAATGCTTTTTTTAAAATTTTATTTATAAATATAGCTTAAAAAAGCTTAAAATTATTTTAAGCTTTATTTATTATATTTAATATTATTGCTTTAATTATAATTTTAAAGTTTTAATATTTTAAGTTTTTACTTTTTTTTTTTAAATATAAATATAAGTTTAAAATTTTAAACTTTATTTTTGTTTTATTATTTTATATTAGTTTATAATATTTTTTATTAAGCTATTTTTTAATATTTGCTAATACTTTTAAAAACTTAATTATATATTTAAATATTAATAATATAAACATATTTATTACTATTATTTTTTTAGTTATTAATAAATAATATTTTAATTATTATATTATTATTTTAATAAAGTTTTATATTATTTTTATTTAAAATCTTTTTATTTATTTTTTTATTTTAATTTTTATTAATATTTTAAAATATATATAAAGGTTATTTTAAAACATTTTTTATACTATTTAGTTTTTTATTTTTAATAATTTGCCTGTTATTTTTAACAAATATAATTTATTTTAATTAATTTTTATGTTATTAATTTTATAATATATATTTAATACATTTATTATTTTGTTTATTTTATATTATAATTTTAATATTATTTAAATATTATTTATATATATTATTTATTTTATTTTAAATTTATTTATTTTATATTTTTTTAGTTCTTTATTTTTTAAAATTAAGCTTGCTAAGCTTTTTATTATTATTATAAATAAAAAGTAGCTTAAAAAGTTTTTTTGTTTTACTTTTAATTTTATTTTAACTTTTTTTTTTAAATATTTATTTATAAAAAGCTTTATTATAGCTTTATTATATAATAATTAAACTTATTATATATATATTAATAATATTTTTAGTTTTTTTAAAACTACTTATAAGTATTTATAGCTTATTTTATTATAAGCTTTTTTTTAGTCCAAAAATAATAAGCTTATTGTTTTTTTTATTTATTTATATTTTTTAATTAAAAGTTATATTAAGCATATATTATTATTAATTATTTTATTAAAAAAAAAAGCCGATTGCTATATTTTTAATATAATAACTAGCGCTTTTACTAATTATTTTATTAAAATTAAAATTAAAATTTTATAATTTATATTTATTAAAATTAATAGTTTATAATTTTTAATTTTTGTTTTGTTTTTTTTATTTTTTTATAATATTATTAAAACTTTATCCGTTTATTATTTTAAAACTAAATTAAAGCTTAAAATTAAGTTATAAAGTATTATTAATATTTTAATAAATAAAAAATGCTTATAAGTTTTTTTTTTTTGTTTATGTTATAATAATATTTTATAAAGTTTAACTAATAATTTGTCCGGTTTTAATAATTTTTTTATTATAGTTTTTTAAATAGCTTTTTAAACTTTTTTTTAAATAATTATTTATATAACTTTTTAAACATTATTTATATTTAGTTTATTTTTTATTGCTATAATTATTTTATATATTTATATAATATTTAATTATTTTTTGCTTAAAAGTTTTAAATAATATTTTTTAGCTATTTTTATAATGCTTTATAATATAATTTTTAGTTTATTTTATTAGTTTATTTTTAAAGCTTTAATTTTTATTTTTACGTTTATTTTGTTTTTTATATAAAAATATTTAAAAAAGCTTTTTTTTTATATGTAATATTTAATTATTATATTCGTTATATAATATTTGTTTTTTATTTTTTTTAAAAGGTTTTTTTTTAGTTTAATCGTTAAAATTTTCTTTTTTAAGATCTTATTTTAGTTCTTTTATTGCTCTTTTTTTAAACATCTTTTTTTAATACTTAATAATTTTTTTTTTTTTATTTAGTTTTACTTTTTATTAATACTATTTTTATTATTTTTAGTTTAATATTTTATTTATAATAAGTTTATTTTTTTATTAATATTTTTAGTATGTTTTTTTTAAAATAATTATTTATTACGTTTTTAATTTATAATAGTTTATTTTAATAAATATTAACTACTTTTTTTTTTTTTAATAAAATAAAGTTTAGTTTAAACTTTTTAATTTTATAAATAATATTAATTAATATATATAAGTTTATTATTATAGCTTTATAATTAATTAATATTTTTAATAATATAATGTTTTAGTTTATACTTTTTTTTATTTAATTATATTTTATTTAAATTGTATTTATTTTAAAAATACTAGTTAAATGTTTTTTATTGTTTATTTTTTTAAAAAAAAAAGCCTTTAAATTTAGGTTTTTTTTTTTTTAACCGTTTTTTATATTTTTATATTTTAATAATTAAAAAATTAAGCGTGCTATAACGTTTATTTAATTAAAACTATCTTTTTTTTTTATTTTTTTATTTTAATTAAAAATTGCTATATTTTAGTTCTTTTTTATTATATTATATAAATTTATTAATAATTTATATTATAATTATAATTTAGTAATTTTTAGCTATTATAGCTTATTTATTATTTATATAAAAATATATATATTAGCTATTATAATTTGTTAGCTTTTATATAATAAGTTATATATTATTAGTTTATTTGTTTTATTTATATATTATATATTATTTTATTTATTAGTTTAATTTATTATTATATTATTAATTATTATTGCTATTCTGCTTTTTTAATTAAACTTATATATTATTATTTTAATTAATAAAAAGCTATTAATAAGTTTTATTACTTTTTATTTAATTAAAAAAGCTTTTTATATTATTATTATATTAATTTTTTTAGTTTTAAAATAGTTATATAAATTATTAAAATAAACTATATTTTAAACAAATTATATATTTAATAAAAAAATTTATATTAGTTTATTATTTATAATATAAGTTTATTTTTAATAATATATAAATAGTTAAAATTTATTTTTAATAATTTAATAATAATATAAACTTTTATTTAATAGTTTTTTTAATTATATATTTAATACTTTTATATTAAATTAATAGCTTTAATTTTAAGTTTTATTATTAATTTTTTTTTATTTTTATAAATTATTAAAAATAAGTTTTTATAATAAAAATATAACTTAAAAAAGTTAAATACTTTATTAAAAATAAAAATAATTATTTTTTTTTAATAGTTATTAAAAATAATAAAGCTTATTTATATTTTTTTATTTATTATTTTTAAAATATTTAATATTAATTTAATTAGTTTATATGTTTTAAAATTAATAAAGCTTTTAAATTATTAAAAGTATATAATTTTGTTTATTAATAACAAAATATATATTTATTTTTTAATTATATTATATAACGTTATATAAATAAAATCTTTTGCTTTTAATAATATTATTTTTTTATTAATATATGCTTTAAATATGTTTTAATTTTTTATTTTTATAATAAATATATTAAATTTTTTTTAATTAAATAATTTAAAATTAAAAGCTTATATTTTATATTTTTAAATTATTATATTTTTAATTTTTTAAATAATAATAGCTTTATTTTTTATTCGGTTTTTTTTTTTATTTTATATATTTAAAAAGCCCTTTTTTAAAATTTTAGTTTTTTAGCATATTTTTATTTTTTTTATATTATTTTTAAAAACTTTAATATATAGCTATATATTATTAAAAAGCTTTTTTTTAATATTAATTATTATTACGTTTAAATTATTGTTTAAAATTATATTAGATTTAAATTTTTTATTTATAGCTTTATTAGTAATAATAATTAAAGCTTTGCTTTTTTTTTGTTTTATAAAAGCTACTTTAAAATTGCTTTTTTTAATTTTGTTTTAAAGCTTATTTTTATTTTTAGCTTTTTTTTTTTTAATAATAAAAGTTATTATTAATATTAATAAGTTTTTTAATAACTTTTTATATTAAAAAGTTCTTTTAATAAAGTTTACTACAATGTTTTAATTAATAAAAAAGCTAACTTTTTTTATTAATATAATAAAAAGTTTTTTTTTTTACGTATTTTAAAAAATTATTATTACTTTTTTTTTATTTTTTTTTTTAAACTTTTTTATATTTTTTTTTATTATACTAAAAATTAAGCTATTATTTATAACGTTTTTTACTTTTAGTTTTTTTTTAGCTTTTATAAAATTTTTAATATTTGCTTTTTTTTTTGTTTTTATATTTTTATTTATATTTTTTATTTTAAAGTTTATAAAAGTTGCTATAAATGTTTTTTTATTTAAAGCAGGCATTTTTATATAGTTTTTAATACTTAATTCTGCTATATTTTTAACAGCTGTTTATATTATTTTTTGTTTTTGTTTTAAAAATATAAAAAAGCATATTTAAATTATAAGCTTATTATTATTAAATTAAATTTTTTTATTAGTTTTTTTTTTATTTATAACTAATAAGTTTTATATTTTATTATTATTTTTGTTTAATTATTAAGCTATTATTTTTTGCTTTTTTTTTAAGTTTATAAAGTTTAAATTTAACTAATTAAAAAAAAAAAGTTTTAATTATAAAAAAAAAGTTAAAAATTTAGATCGCTTTTTAATAGCTTTTGCTTTTTTTTTTTTTTTTTGCTTTTGTTTTTTTTTAGTTTATTTTTTTATATATTTAGCACTTTTTTTTTACAAACTTTTTAAAAATTTAAAAACAATATTTAAAGCTTTTTTAATATTTATAATTTTATATACTTTATATAATATTTTATTATTTTATAAATATATATTTAAGTTTATTTATATATTTTTATTCCGGTTAAAATATATATACGAACTAAATATTAATAATTAATATTTAAATATATTATTTTATAGCATTATTAATTATAGCTAGCATTAAAAATGCGCTAAAGTTATAATCTTAGTTTTATTTTTTATTTTTAATTTTAAATTCTTTTTATTTTTAATTTTATATTAAATAAAAATAATTAAATCTTTAGCTAATTTTTAATTAAAAAAGTAATTAAAAAGTACTTATTAATTAAAAACTAACGGTTAATTTTATAAAAAAAACGCCCTTATTATTTTAAATTTATTAAAAACTTATTTAATTTATATTATAAAACGTTATATAACTTTAATAAAAACATAATTATTTAATTTATTACTTTTATAAGTTTTAATTAAAAAATTTAGCTTATAAAATTATAGTATTAATACTTGTACAACTTTATACTTAAAAGCTAAAAGCATTATGCTTAGTTAGCTTTATTAACTAATGCTAGCGTAACGCGTTTTAGTAAACAAAAAGGTCATAGTTAATTTATTATCCGTAGAAAAAAATAAAACCGCAGCCGTTTACATTCTTGCATTAGCTCGGTAAAGCATTACAAGGCGTTAATTTACCATACCTCCCCCAGGCATCAATACCTATTATTATTTATACATTCCAGTTAATTCAGGTCGCTCATGTCATCCGAACCACATGTACTCACTTAAACGACGCCGGTCATACACGCAACATCCAACACACACATACCACATACCGCGGTGCAGCACCGGACCATTATGCACACGCACTCGCACTCGCACTCGCTACCTCCCCTATGCTTTGAATTGACACGGTTGTGCAGTATTAGTAGCTGTGTTCGTCTTCTCTTTTTTCCCTTAATCACTATAACCACCACCACCACCACTACCACCATCGAGACGTGAGACAATACCATACCGCGTTCCTCGGGTCCTCCACTCCCTTGTTCCCTCCACCCAGGCGGTTTGTGTTGTATTATGACAAACTTGACGCTGTTTATTCATTGAACTGGTTTCCACCTTTGACCTTCGCCTGTACATATGTCTGCGTCGTGTCCGGTCCTGTCACAGCCACACCTACCAACCAAACGCGTCCAAGAACCCGAGATTTTAAATGACCCGACTATCCGAGCGGCGAGCCACATATCACGCGCTACTGACTTGAATTCGGGCATGATTGGCTGCTGCACGCCATCTACGGCTGGTCCAATTACTTACAACAAACACCATGAGTTATAGTACTTGCTAAACCCCGTCATCTACATGCTCCTTTGGCTCGCAGACCCCCGGCGCCGAGGACCACCAGTACCACATCGGCCTCCGCCGCGGACGCCGACGCCTCACAAAACATGCCTACCCTCCAGATCAAGCCCGATGCCCTCGACCTCCTACAGGATGTTGCTGATGCCCTCGCCAAGTCGCGGAAGATGGTCATCATCACCGGCGCTGGCATAAGCACCAACTCTGGTATACCCGACTTCCGTTCCGAAAATGGCCTTTACTCCCTCATTCAGGAACAATTCGAGCGCGCAACAGAAGCCAATGGCACTGCCGATCCAAAAAAAGATGTCTTCGAGGATCAGGATATCACCCCTGCCACTGCCGCTGCTGTTACCACTTCTACGTCCTTCGATATTAGCGAACGACCGACGAAGCGTAGGAGGACCTGTAGATTAGATAACAATACGCCTTCAGTTCCGCTACCCCACGAGTCTTCACCATCTTTGAACCGGCCCTCGTCCAGAAACCAACCCTCTCCTTTAACACCCACGGAGCCTGTCCCTTGCTCGAAGCAGTTGGATCCAACACAGGACCACCTAGTCTCGGTGGTTTCGCTAGAATCTTCTCGACGGGTGACACGTTCTCGTGCAATGCTTCAGCGGCCGACGGTACCCCGTCGTCTGACGCAACATTCCGTCGACTCATCGACAAGCCACGACTCTGTCTTCTCAGCTCAGTCACCGTCTATCGAATCCTCGCAGACGGACACCTCGACAACGGCGGACACGCCTAGGCATGTTAGCTCTCATACGCGGTCCAGCACACCGAGGATGCCTGCAGCACCAACCCATCTCTCTAGCTCGTCGCCACTTTCCTCACCACCGCCAGGCCTCTTCGACCCCTATGAGAATGCCAACTCCTCCACTGACACTAGTTCTCATGATGATTCCGATTGTTCTGATACGTCTGAATCTGACGACACGCAACAGTCGTTAGACTTTTTCTCGTCGCAAGCCTCGAGCTCAAATCTCCGGAACATGAAGGGTAGAGATCTGTTTGACTGCAACATCTGGGCCGATCCGCTGAAGACGTCGGTTTTCTACAGATTTGCCACGTCCCTGAGACAGCGGGTCAAGGAGGTCGAGCCGACGGTAACCCATCGCTTCATTGCACAGATGCGAGACGTCGGGAAGCTTGCCCGCGTTTACACTCAAAATATCGACGAGATTGAGAAGAAAATAGGACTCTCAACTGATTTAAAGCACGGGTGCGGTGCTAAGAAGAGGAAATCGCTGAAAAACCAAGTCTCAGAGCTGTCAGAAAAGGAAGAGGCCGCAGAATCGCCTGATGATACTGCTACTCCTAAAATCACTACTGACGCAATACAACCGTCGAAAAAACTGGAGGACCTGGCAGCACTAACACAGCCCAAACTTCGTCCTCAGCTCAGCACCGATAAGGGTGTAGAGTGTGTGTTCCTCCACGGATCCTTGCATTCTCTCCGCTGTTTTGTGTGCGGCAAGCTTTGCGACTGGGATGAGGACGGCCGCGAATCCTGTACATTATCGGGGGAGCAGCCGGAATGTCCTCATTGTGCGGGTGCGACGGCAGCACGCCAGGAGAAAGGGAAGCGAGCCCTTGGCATCGGAAAGCTCCGTCCGGATATTGTCCTATATGGGGAGGAACATCCCCAATCGGATCTGATATCGCCTATCGTTCAGCATGATCTGGCTGCTGGTCCGGATCTATTGCTTGTGCTTGGCACAAGCTTACGCGTGCACGGTCTGAAGGTCATGGTCAAGGAATTTGCTAAGGCGGTGCACAAAAAGGGAGGTAAGGTCGTTTTTATCAATTTCACGAAGCCCTCGGAAAGCGCCTGGGGAGATGTCCTTGATTACTGGATCGAGTGGGATTGCGATGCTTGGGTCGAAGACCTGAAAACACGTAAGCCTCTTCTCTGGCTCTCGCCTGACGAACGGATGGAGCTGGACCGACAGAGGCGCGAGACATTAGCAGAGAAGAAGAGGGAAGCTTTGCGGAAGCGGGAAAGCATTGTTGAAAAGACACGAGACAGTTTTGTGGATAAGAGAGAATCCTTGCCGGAGCCAACCAAAACGAAACCACCACCCAAAAATCCCGTGGCCATGCGGAACGATTACCAATGTGGTGCGTATGTTGTATGGGATATATTTCAGACACTTGCGAAGATAGGTGGCAGGCCCTTCGACAACCTTGGATATATGTCGCCGACCTCTTTTCCCAACGCCTCAACTCCTATACCGACATCAGGTTCCAACACAAATGTTGACCGTCAAGTTGAGACAGGTGTTCAGGAGCAGGCCCGGCACCAACCCCAGAAGAGGAGTAGAAGACCGCTTCCCGAAAAAGCACCTAGCCAGGGGCAACGAGCTCGCGGCCGATGCGGCCTCCACGATTTGAAACACATTTCGAACCAGTCCTTGAGTCCGAGCCCCTTGGTCGGTGCCAGTGCCGATATAATCCATAAAGACACCAAATCTGAAGAGCAGTCGACTATGTCTCCGCTCACCAATAAGCCGCCGACTAAGAAAAGGAAAACAAGGAAATCGGCTCCTGCGAATCTCGTCGTTCATGGACCCACAGATCATCAGACTAGGCCAATGAGTGAGACCAAGCACCCCGAGAGATACACCGGCAAGGATCGATTCGTCAAAGCCGCTAGAGAACTCGCGAGATCGGGGAAAGCCCCACTTACGGCGTCCTCAGCCATATCGAATAGATTGCTAATCACGCCGGGGCCCTCACTTCCAGCTTCTAAGTCACACAACTCAACTCTGCGTCCCACCCTCGGCCCCAGCCACTCTGTCAGACAGGCAAATGGAGATGACAGCAGTAGAAGGCATTCTACCCCTTTTTATACCTCATATTCATTTCAGCCCTGGTTATTACCTCCACTGCCGGATCCCCCAGGTCAACAATATGGCGGTGCTATCCATCGTCAGCCATCTGCGTCGACAGTAGAGTTCGAGTTCTTACAAGGACCCATGCTTGCACCACTCGACAAGAACTGGAATCAGCCGTCATCGCCCAAACTAAAGCCACTGGAAATTGCTCCCTTGGTTGAACCTGCGAGTCCGCTTGCTGAGAAGCCATCAAATTTGAATTCGTCACATTTTTCATATACTTGGCATCACGCTACGCATCCTATATACAACGACCCACTCGTGGGAATACAACGCCAGACTCCAAGCCACAAGTCCCAATGGCATGTGGACTCGAACGACGATAAGACGCCCAGTCCCTCGGATCAGCTGCGCATGGAAGCTGCTAATCAGCTTTGGCAGCTACGAGGGAGAACGTAGAATAGGTATGATGATCAAGGGGTACACACATGTATACGGCGCTTTTAAGTTTAAAGATACCCAGCATTATCATTATTATGTTGTTCATTCGTGGGCGCCAGCGTTGTCATCCTGTTCGGTCTGGACTGATTGATCTTTAATGTAGTCACCTCTACTAGATGACTTCGAACAATATATAGAAATCACCTTAATAAGGCATAGCAAACTATTGAAATCCGTGCAAGGGACGAAACTCTCAGACGAAGAGAATCACGGATCTCGTGTTTATGTTCTAGAGTGACGGCAGTGAACATGTTGTTAGACACATATTCATGATATTCCCATTTGTGCGAGTCGCCTAATATGGCAATAGTGTACTTCGTAGTTGCCCCTTATTTACCTGGTCCTCTGATAGTCGCAACGAGCAACGCCAGCGCCAGCACTAGAATCGCTAACGTAAAACAAGTACATACCTACTCCTTATAACCTCACTTCCTACCTCCTCTACAAGGATGTCAGAACAGTTTTAGCAGATGAGGTTCTATTGCGACGGTTAACCATGTATGTATACTAAATAAAGTAAGTGATATTCTAGGAATGTACAGCCTCATGTAATTCACTTCCTCTACAACATCTATATATACCACTCTCATTCGTCATTGGGATTCGTCGTTGGATCCGTCTTTGGATTCGTCTTCGGAAGCGTCCTTCATCTCCGCATCCGAGTCTGACTCCGGAGCCACGTTCTCACGCCACAACGATGCGGCTACGTACCTACCCCCGGCCTTCTGTACCGTCTGACTGGTCTTACCGACGAGGTCCTTCCGTGCCTGGAACGTTGTGTCTACAGACGTCATCACGCCGCGGCTCGCCCAGGGGTTCGAAAATGGCTTGATCGGGGTTCGCTGGCTTGTACCCAACGCCTGGTTCTGTGATGGGAGCAGGTTGACGACAGGCTGTGGTAACCCGGACTTGAAGAGGTCGGACGCTGTCCCCGAGGTTAACTTCGGATCTGGCGTCGTCAGCAGGTTGGTCACGTAGTTCCGGTACGCCGCGCTCTTTGGCGAGTTGCCCTTTGGCTTCTGCACTCCCCCTGTGGTGACTCGCCGCGGAGCGGTATTACCCCCGATAGTCGGCATTGCCCCAACCCCGCCTGGAACTCCGAAGACGAAGCTGGTGGGTGTAGCCGGGCTTGGTTGCGACTGGAATGGCTGAGGCGGCTGGGAGGCCGGGGGAGCCGGGGGCTCGGTTGCGGGCCGGGGTGAAGGAACGAAATCGAATATGCTAGCTTTGCCGGACGTTGTTGTTCTTTTCTCAATGCTCTTCAAGGACTTCAACGTCCTTCTAATTTTTTTGACCGTTGCAGAAGCCTTGGAGGTATCGATGATATTCCTATTCATATAATAACGGAGGAATTCGTCAATGGTTTCGCGAATCGCCGGGTCGGCGCGGTTATACTCGCGAAGAGCCATCTTCTTGTGGATTTCCGAGACCAGCTTCCAGCTTCCGGTCGGCAGCCTGTCAAACCGGACTTTCCAGGATATGTCGAAAGGCTCGCTGTCATGTTTGCCACCATCTTGGAGCATCTGAATCAGCGTGTCGTACTGCGCTGCATTAGACCTGAAACGGGCCACCCATTGCTCCCACTTGTCCTTGATGTTGCGGAGCTGCACTAAGTTGGTGTAAAAGGTGAGCATTCCTGCGATTCGTCTCGCCTGAGATCCGAAATATTCCAAACGACCATTGAGGACACCGGCCACAGTGTGGTCATCATCGTAGTTTTTGAAGATTAGGTCAACATTTCGGGGCTTGACTGCTAGGTGCCAGAAGGTCATACGCTGCAGATTACCGATGTCATTCTGCATGTGGTTATGGACCACCAAGAGTATCTGCATGAGCCATCCGCCATACCGAAGCATGTCGTTCCATTGTCTGCTCGCATCCTCTTGCCACTCGAGGTAGGACATTGTAGTAGGGTCGCCAGGATTCTTCGTGCTACGGTATGCTCTATACTGAGACATCTTGTCCCGTTGCGAAGCTAAAAAGGTTGCATTGAGGTCTTGGGTCTTTTGCAATTCAATATTCAGGAGATCGATGCTCCCCTCCAGGGGATGCAGGAGATCTTCGGTCCAGGTACTTGCCTCTTCATCCCACCATTGCTCGAACTGGATCAGATTCGCTACCTCCATCCTGAGCGCATTCAGGTATGTCCCCAGCACGTGATGTCGTGACCTCGTTAATATCTCAGGCACAGCTCTCAGGAACTTGGCCTGGTTTTTGCCATACATCTCTTCATCCGTTTCCCAGTCGGGCATAATGGGCATATATAACAAGTTCTTCTGCAGATAACTGTCCGGCATCATCCTCAAGGCACCAAAACCATAAGCTTCAAACTCTTCGCTCCAAAAACTTTTGCTGAAAAACTTGGCCATGTAATCTATAGGTATGGGCCTCATGTATCGCATCATGGGTTCTATGCCATCATCTTTTGCCCTGTCGGCTGGGGGATGGGTCTCCTCCACCACAGCAAGCATGAGACTCTTTTGGAACCTGGGTATGCCGTCGCTATCTCCCGCCAGGTTCAAGGCGCGCCCCCAAAGCGCGTGCTCGAAGTCGAAGCCAAGCTCATCTTGCAGATCATCGGAGTATGTTGGCTCCTTATGTCTGCCAAAATTGATATCCCACACTACGCCGTGCAAGCTTTCGAGCAATCGCCCAATTTCGGGGTCTTGGTCCTGGACAAGAGGACAAAATTAGAGATGATGCACCCGCTTGTATAGCAAGAATTCCGTTCATTTTACTTGTAAGACGCAGCGCATCACAGGGAGAGTGGCAGCTGCGCAGGAGTATGTAGTGTAAGGGAGGCGAAACTGCAAACAAAGGATTCAGAAGTACATACCGGCGGTTGCCAATGTTCAACTACGAGCAACTCCTGGGCCTGACTCACAGCATGCTAGACAGAAGCGGTTATAGTCAGCTCGTCGGACTAAGATGAAGTGCGATCCGGAAGAGAGACGAGGAGAGAGAAGAGCTTCGATATCGCAACTCACGCGAGCCCTTGGATCAGAAAAGAAACACACCTACCGCATATTCGTGTAATAGCGTAGAGGCGATAACCCAGGAAATGGTCATCTTCTCGCTCTTGCTGTACTGGGGTACCAATAAAGGCCACAACATGTCAGCCGCTAGCTTGATCTTGATAGTCTCGTACGGGCTAGGCTCTTGGTTCGGAGCCGCCCAAGTTCGATGCGTTGAAGTCGAGGCATAGGTAAAATCTGAATGTGCATCGACGTCGATCCCTTCTTTCATGTCATTGGGCTTTGCTAGGGTATAAGCCGAGTCTATGTCTAGCTTCAACGCACGGTCGAGAACGCGGAGCACGTTGGCCTTCCAATCGTAGTTATGGACCTCATGGAGCTGGCGTATCGCTGGATATGTCTTGCTCATATCGATGTCCTTTTCTAATACATATCTGGTGTCGGTCGGTGGGAACTTAGTTAAGTCCTCCTCGCCTTCCTTTGGCAGGATGGGCTGTCGCGTGTTCAAGTTCATGATGGCTTCTAAATGCGGATGATGCTTGGCCAGTACTATCGAGACGAGGCGCAGGGCTGGTTGTAGTGCTTCCCAGAGGGCATCATTTGTAACCTTGGGGGCTATTAACCCGTATTCAACGATCTCAGTGCCACCGTTCCCATAGGCAACGAGGCGGGAATGCAACTTACAATGTTATATTCTTCTCTCGTTCCGTTGATGTTGTATGCATTTCTAGGACTTCTCTCATCTCTACCTCTCCACCAACCATTATCCCAACGATCCCTGGCGAAAAAACTACCGATACAGCGTGTCAAAGGAAGAAAAGGCATATACACTATAGGACAATGAAAACTTACGGGTGAATCTCGTTATCCAAATCCATCACTACGTCGTTTGACATGGTATGTATATTATTTTGAATCAGCTCGTCCGTCGTCAAACCTAGCAACAGCACACGCTGATAGTCCTGGTCGTCCTGCAACATCTCCAGGAAGCCCTGGTGCGCTTGGAAAGCGTCAGGTTTTACAGTCCTAATATGATCCACCATCGCGTCAAGGCTCTGGCCCATCGATAAGTCCTTTTCAAGATCAGCAGCCAGGCCCAAGCTTGACATGAGGCCGCGCTCTCTCAGCATCTGCTCTAAAATATCGGGCAGAATCTCATGCCCGGGCGTCGGTGTCCCACCCATCTCCTTCCACTTCTTGAGGCTTAATTCCAAGGCGAGCTGCTGATCCTCCTTGCTCAGTTGTTCGATCTGCTTGGCAAAGTCGCGCTCAAGCGGGTTACGCGTGCGGGACCATGTTGGGCTGAATCGGCTGCGTCCGTCTAGCCGGTCCGCCGCTATTCCCCAACGTAGTGCGTAGTCGGTCGGGCGGCGTATTTGATCGCTTAGTCGGAGCGCTGGTCGTAAGTTATACACGGCGTCCCGTATCGTGTTGTGCGTCTTCCGCCCTGCCGGCGTAACGAACTTGTCATCTGTATACTCCGGGTCCATCCACGCAGGGATGTACCGCACGCAAGTCCAATCCCTTCCCAGCTTCGGTGCCAGTCCCAGCCCATCCGGCGGCTGGATTCCCTCTATAACATCTCTGCGTCCCCTTCTACTTTGCGGGGGAGGCAGTGCTGGTGGGCTAGGTGGGTTAGGAAAGATGTTCTTGGCGGACTGGTGGTTCTCGATCAGCGCAAGGCAGAACGGACGCCAGTCATAACCGATATCTTTGGGGATATAATCGGCCTTCTCGATCCACTCTTCGACGTCGTAATCGAGCTCCTTGTCGTAATCATCTATCGCGTCTATAATTGCTAGTACGTCTTCTGCTGTGGGTACGTCTACGACCCTTCGGCCCGGACCCGAAGACGCCATTGCTAGAGATGGCGTACTTCTTTTTTATCTCATATAGAAGGTGATAAATCACTGATAGAACTGACTTTTGCTGTCGTATCTATAACTAGATCCGAATTTTAAGCCTACCTACCTATTTACGCCATATTACTACTGGGCGTGCTGCCAAAAGAGACTAAGCAGATTAATACAGATAGCCCTTGAAGGACATGGATTAAAGACGGGTAATACAAAGGGTTGACACTGTCTTGTTAGAAATCGTGCCCGTTCTCGGAATGTAGCAAGGGAGTGACAAAGAGATTATTACTAGGTTGACACTGAAAACAGTAGTTGGGCTTATATTGGGTTTACAAGCAGAATCAGTATTCGATATATAGACAGTAGCTATGGGGAGGAATCAATAGATGGATAACAAGTTACTGTTTCGATTTGTTATCCCGAAAGTGGGAAGCGATGTGATTTCGTAACGACAGAACTCATGAGAGGTGGTTGGCCCATAATACTTTCTTTGCAGAGAAGAAATCATTTAATTCAAGTACACGACTGGTTTTGACTTAAAGTAACGAATTCCATGTCTTACCAATTGCTTTTCGTGATTATCTACATTTCTGACACTTCTTGATCCTAACACCGTTAACTCGGATTCATCAGATTAAGAATATGGCGGTTTAAACAACGCGTGGACTCGAACCGTATATGTCACACTTTTAGCATGACAGGTATAAGGCAATTAAGAAATGAACAAATGGATTGATAGAAATTTCGAGTCAAATAATTTGAGAACATGGCCACCAATTCTCCCCTACTTGATTTCAGGGTCGTGGCTTGCCTTAGAACCATCTAGCGTCAGAAAACCTTCGCATCCTTCATTATTCTAATGGTAATCTCTTGAGAATGGAGTGCATAGTCTTTCTCGCGGATTCATATTTCAGGTTCTCCTTTTTCAAAACCCGATTCGGAGAGTAGAGATTTCCTGCAATTGTGACAATGATACAAATAAATGGATTTTAGACAGAGATGTACTTCTTTTCAAGTAATAGCACCAAACCATAATAGCAAGAAGCTGAACGAAGGATATAAGTCAGATACATCATATCAAGTATAATAAGAGGCTGCGTCTCTAAGTAATTAATCCGATTTGTAGATAGAAATTTGCTGGAGGTATCGCATGAGGTCTCGAGCGATAGCGGTCAATATTTGTTGCTGTAGTGGATCTTTCGAAGGCGGCGAAATAAGTTGCTATCTTTACCTTTAGTTGCTTCTCAGTCAAGTATACTAAGCATAAGGATATAAACTCACGTGTAAGGATGCCATACATAAGCTATTGTTCTCCCATTCCCTCCCGCAAAGTCTCGACGCTCTCCTGAACATAGTCCTTGTTTGCGTAGGTCGATAGCATTGTTAGCTATCCGACAAAGCGTCTATATGAATGCAATTGTTTGAACGTGACTGCAAGTGACGCACAATTCTTTGTATGCCCTCTTAAGTATATCTTAGTGTTATTATACCTTCGGCATATTTCCAGACTATTTGTCTCTATTACAGATATCATTGAACGGGAAGCATACTAGCTCTAATATTCTATTTGCTATTAGACAAGTACTTTTACGCCACAAATATGGGTTACAGACGGGATACCGCCAACATTGCTAGGTCTGGCCACCTTGCCATTGTAATTAGCATGATCGTATTAATGGTTGTCCTTCTCATTGTCTGGGCCCTGATGGGTTATCAGGTATACCATCTACGCCAGCAGCGCCTTGCTGATCTTGAAAGCGGAGTCGTAGTGGGCTCTATCGCAGGCGATATCCCTCTAGACGACGTTCTAAAAGGTGCGAGATGCTCCCAAGCGCAGTCGACGCGAGCATACAGGCCTTTTAGGATAAGCTTGTCCGTGGCACGTAAAGGTCGTAAAGGATCTTCTAATACATCATCCAGGAGCTGTGCGCAACGCGACTCTAGTGGCGCCGAGAAGAACGTCCCATTCGGTACCTATTTAAAAATTTCAGGGTATTTTAGACCCAGAAAGCCAACCCCTGAATCATGCTAGATGGTACTTAAACTAAATCCTTAACGCAGTTTGAACAAGCTATGTTCTAGTATAGCCATCCCGGCAAATTTCTTTTGTATTTCAATAAGCTAGACAATATACTTACTCTGTTGGTAATTATCACATCGGGGTTTTCTTTTGATTAATATGCGTAGTTTATGCAATGATCTTAGTGGTATCCTATAATGGAATTACATTTCATCTTCCTCGTGAATTCGTTGTCATAGATTGTGCTGTTACAAGGCAGGTGGTGCAGTGTCCAAAAACAACATCTGCCTCTACATGACATACACCCCGAATAACCTGGCTCCTCAAATATTATGTTAGAATCACTATCCAGATTAACTAGAATACAGGTATGTAAAGTCTTGGCATAAATTCCTATCCCTACCTACCCCAATAATAGTAACCACTGTTATTAGATGTCAATAAGGTAACAATCTCGGAAATTCTCATCATTGTACTAGATAGGAAATAGATGGAAATAGTACCACATGCTGGCGCCGCTATTGTCATATATAGTAGAATCTGGACCGTGGAATACCCGTCCCACTGCCAATGCAGGATAATGTTGGGTTACCGCGGTAGCAAAACGTCGATTAGCCGGTCGAATGGGAAGAGTGACGTGACTTAACGCAGACTGGGCAACAGACAGCTGGGTTGGAGATGAGGGGAATCCCAAGCTCGGGATACATCGCTGACCACGGACCTGTCGGAAAAGAACCTGACATACCGTTTTGGGAGATCTTCGTTCGCTCCCGCATACTGTTTGCATGGGCCTGTACTATATTTCGGCAGTTTCATGCGTCCGTCGCTACGCTGGATTGGATTAGTGTGGGCCATTTCCTGGATGCTCATAAACGGGATTTCACGTTGCTAGGCTTTCGGAATGACAAGCCAAGCACCCTACTCGTGTCTTCAACCGCACGGATATCTGCGAAGCGAAGAACCTCTCTTAGACGATAGGTACTGCTAATAGGAGCAAACATTATGGCGTTGGCGGATCAGGATCAGAAAATGGGCATGAGGGAGCATTGGAAGGCCCTACTCATCGTCTGCCTCGTCTCGCTGAGCTCGTTCCAATATGGCCTCGATTTCGGCATTATCGGTGGCCTGCAGGCCATGGTCGGCTTTCTCCAGGTGAGGATTCTGTCGTCATCATCATATAGCTTCGAAACGTCGACTGACCGGTAACTTTGGTTTGTAGGTCTTCGGTGAGGAGGCCCCTGAGACTCCCTTAGGGTGGAACATCGACGCCGAGCGACAACAGCTCATCTCCTCGCTCATGATCCTGGGTGCCTTCATATCGTCGTCTACCGCTGGGTTCACGGCTAAGTACTTTGGCCGCAAAATGTCACTTTGGATCGCCTGCGTCGGTGTCTTCCTTTCAACTGCTGTCATGCAGGCTACTACGCAAATTGGCGGCTTGTATGCCGGGAGGCTGATCATAGGCCTGTCAAATGGGCTTTTGATGACGCATGCGCAGCTTTATATCCAGGTATAGTGCGTATTGCTTTTTCGTCGAGTTGATGTTAATTTTGAGCAGGAGTGTTCGCCTGGTCGGTATAGAGGTTTCGGAATTTCGATTTTCACGTATTGGGTCTCGGTTGGTGAGCGAAGCCGATGTATTTTCCAAACTCTGTGCTGGTGCTAATTGTGAACGCTAGGGTCTCTTGTTGGTACCGTTGTTGACAACTTCGCTGCCAAGATACACAGTAGAAATGCCTATATCATTCCCTTAGGCATTGTTCATGTTATTCCGTTAATATTGACAATCGGTCTATTCTTCATACCCGAAAGTCCAAGATGGTTAGCAACAAGGTATGTATCGAAACCACAAACAGCTCTGCGCTTCTGTCTCTCGTTTCATCAGCATAAGCTCAAACGGGTGTAAGGCTAACTACTTTATAGTGAGTGAAGAATGTTTCGAGACCTGCTATTACCATTAATACAGGACACTAAATATTTTACAGAAGGAAGAATGGTTGCCGCTGAAAGGGCGCTTCGGCGACTGAGGCCAGCAGGGTGGTCTGTCGCGGATGAGATGGATGAGATGAAGACAACACTGGCAGCTGAAGCCCGACTACAATCAAGTGTAGGTTATCGTACACTGTTCGAAAATCCGATCGACCGCCGCCGAACGATTCTCTCCGTCCTCGGATTAACGACACAAGCCGCCTCTGGGGCCATGTTTGTGATCTGTAAGTCTCCCGCCATGCACGCTCCTCAGTCATTAGCCTAACAAATAGCAAGCCTACGGTACATATTTCTTCGAGATGGCAAACGTGGGGAATGCGTTCGAAAACTCTTGTATTCTGACTGGAACCGGTGTTGCTGCATTGCTGTTTAATGCGTTGATCATTACGAAGTATGGTCGTCGACGCGTTATGATGCTGTCAGGGTTCACGGTCTGCGGGATCTCGCAGTTAATCATGGCCATTGTGTACACAATCGAGCCTGGGACTCAAAAGACAGGAAAAGCGATTGTTGGTCTGAGTGTCATCTACATCGTTGCCTACAATGCTCTGATATCCACCTACGCGTGGCTTTCGGGAGGCGAGCTCGCGTCTCAGCGCTTGCGTAGCCACACCTTCGGGTTAGCCACGGCTCTCGGGTTCTTCGGCGCCTGGCTGACAACGTTTACTGCACCATACTTCATCAATCCTATGAAGTTGGGCTGGGGGCCGAAGTACGGCTATATCTGGACCGGTAGCTGTGTCATTGCTGGAGCTTGGATTTGGTTGTACTTGCCTGAGGTTAAGGGTCGTACTCTTGAGCAGATCGACGAAATGGTGGGCTATCCTGGACTAAGCTACGCTAGTTGGGTTACGCTAATTCTCTCCAATAGTTCGAGGCCCGCGTTCCTGCTCGGAAATTTCGAAAATACCAATGTACTGGGCATCAGTAAGTCCACTGAAGTTTTTATTCCCCTTTTGATTCTTACCATAAGTACATTATTGACTCTAGTGCTATAACAGTGTCACACTTGATGAGAAGCCTCAGGTGGATCATGTTGAGTCTCAGTCCAATCACGGGGATGGTAGTGAGCCCAAGACGTCCACTGTCAATGTGACCGGAACGGAGATCTGATCAGGGCCCATTGGCTTTTAGATCTCGTATTAAACATCCGTTGTCATCGGTCGTTTATTAAGAGAGAAATTGATATGTTGTAGCAAATGGCGAGGGTGTGAGATAGTCCAAACCCTAATTGATGCTATACTTTGAAGATACTTGTTGGGTCTTGTAAATTTAGTCTCTATACAATATCTAACCTGAATTTAGAATTTTAGATAACAACATCATCGCATATCTATGCTTCGTAGAAGGTATTGGCGGAACCCTGACGTAAGTTCTTACTATCCGCGCCATATCGGTGGTAATACGCAGGATCCAAAAGTAGCGTCTCAAGTGACAGCAAGTCTGTCGTCAAGGCAAGAAGAGATTTGAGGTGTTCTAGGTTGATAAAACTGGTGCCTTCTGTGAGCGGTAGTTGATGATCGAGTTGCCGATTTTCTTCACGTTGCAGCGTGCTGGCTCTCAATCGGTGATATAGCGCCAAGTCGGCTTTACTAATCTCGGACTCGGACCTTTCAATAGGCCGTTCGGAGAAAATTACTAGAACTCGGTCGGGGATAAGTGAAAATCGGCCGAATTTTCACTTTTGCCCGAAAAGACAATGATCGCAATGAATGGTGATAATCTAGCAACCCCGAAGAAGACAGATGTTATGTATCTTGGAAACGATCATTGGAGAGACTTAGTTATTAGATTGACGAAAAACATGCGCAAAACATCATGGATGTAACCCTACGAACGAAGAGTGACCAGAAACGGCGCCAACGACCTACACTCGCTTGTGTGAGCTGTCGGAAATCCAAGATACGCTGTGACCGCCAGCACCCTTGTGGTGCATGTGCTCGATCTCGGCACAAGACTTGTGTCTTTGAGATATCGCGCGGCCCGGCCTCACGGAGATCGGGGATAGCCTCTGCCACGACCGACCGATCTGGGGCCGCCGAGCCTGAGCACTTTAGTAACTATGACTTGGGCCAAGTAACGCCTGCATCTAGTACGCCCTCGGCGCACGATCACGGCCATGATCTTGAAGGAACCCATGCATCTTCATTGCATGAGCAGGGCTCTGCCAATTCACCGCGGATTACTGATGCGGAGGGGCTGATACGCCGAGTCTTCGAGCTTGAGCGTCGTTTAGGTGAGACGATAGCGGCCAGGGAGCCACCAGAAAAGAGAAACGACCAGCGAAATGCTCGTGGTGAAGGCCAACTTATCGAAAGTTATTTGGCTGCAGACATCCATGCTATGAGTAGGGGAGTTGTCTCGAAGACACGCTACTTTGGTCAGAGTCATTGGATGAACGGCATAATACATGTTCGTCACAGTATGTTATGCTGATGCTCATGTGCTCGCTAACGTCTAATAGTTTAGATCGATGCTCGAATTATTTGAAAATCAGTCCAAAGATGCCAAATCAGAGGCCATGGCGGTCTTGAATAGATGCAAGGCTTTGGCACGGACGATCAAGGCGAAACGCAACCCTGGCATCATCAACAAGCTTGGCACCAGCATTCCTACTCGGGATGTCGCCGATAAACTTGTCGATGCCTATCTACGAACATTGGAGACCGTTTTTAGGGTCTTACATGTGCCGTCTTTCAGGCGTGAATATGAACAATACTGGGCAGCGCCCGAGGCAGCCGGGATGCCTTTCGTTATCCAGCTACAACTAGTCATGGCTATCGGCGCTACCATTCATGACGAATCTTTCTCTATGCGTGTGTTAGCCGTACAATGGGTGACCGAGGCTCAATACTGGCTTCTCGGCCCTCCGGCAAAGGGCAAGCTGACAATTATGGGCCTGCAAATTATGGTTCTCCTTACCCTTGCTCGTGAGACTGCTTCCGTTGGAGGTGACCTGGTCTGGATTCATGTCGGGTCATTACTGCGCAGCGCATTTCACATGGGCCTCCATCGCGACCCTAGTAGGCTTCCAAAAATGTCACGGTTGGATGCAGAAGTCCGCCGTCGATTATGGAATACCATCCTAGAGTTGGAGTTAAAGACCTCCATTGACTCAGGTGGTTTTCCGTCTATTTCTCCTGACACCTCAGATACCAAGGCTCCGGCCGATTTGGACGACATAGATCTCATGGGTGACGATGAACCAATAAATGCTGAAGTAGGTGACAGGTTTACAGACATGAGCATGGCTCTCGCGCTACGCGATAGTTTCCGCGAACGGCTTGCGATCTACCAGATGCTGAATGCTACACCATTTCGAGGAACGTACGACGATACCATCCGGTTACATCGTCGATTCATGGCGGTGCTCAAAACGTTGACTACCAAGCTTAAGAGCTTTGCATCCTGTGAACGACAACCGACTTCTTTTCAATGTCGGTTAGTCGAGGTCATGACTCGGCGTTGTCTCCTGAGCTTGCATCTCCCCTATCTAGGCCCTGGACTCAAAGACCCGGCGTTTTCATTCTCTCGGAAACAAGTGACGGAATCGGCTGTCAAGATGTACCACCTGCTTTTCCCCGCCGCTCGACTCAATTCCACACGTCCTCTGGTCACGAGCGAAGATGAGCTTGAGACACTAACAACAGAGGGCGACGACCTAGCCCGATTCGCGATATGTGCCGCGGGCTCCTGGAGGCTTCTTACTAGCCAACCGGCAATGATCGCCACTCTTGAGCTTCAGACAAACATTCAAGAAGATGAAAGCGTAGGGCCACCCACGCTCCGCCCCGACCTGCTCAATATTCTACGGCACTCTCTTCCCTACTATCTCTCTCGTATCAAAGCTGGCGAGACCAACGTCAAAGGTTATCTCTTTACAACCGCGTTAGCGGGACACGTGCAAGCATTGACGGATGGCCTGAACGGGCCACAAATCCTCGAGCCAGTACTTAGCGCCGCCATCAAGACTGAAAAGGCATGCTTCGAGCTCTTGAAACAACAACTCGAGTCGATGGAATCTGCAAGTGGGGGCGGGGATAACCAGTTCAATTGGGACGCGCTCATGGCTGGGGACGAGGATTGGGAGGGTGATGCGGTAAGTTCCCTTGTTTTTATTCAAGTCTAAGTTGGTTTTGCTAAATCTTGGAAGCGATTAATGGGAGCCTTTTATGAGGTGTCGAGCGTAGACTGCTTTCTTGGCATGAATGGCAATTTCGACTTCATGTCCCCTTCTATGCCTTTCTAACAAAGAGTGCTAGATGCTTTATATAACGCTCTGCCTATATGTCTTCTGACGATTGACGACTATCTCATCTTGTACAATATTCTACTACGAGGTTGGCGTTTATCGGTGTACAAACTAGCTACGTCTAGGTAGCGTTGCGGGCCTTGTTTGCTTTACCGCTTTCCATCTCAATTATTGTTCTGTATTGGTTGCCAGGACGGTCAGCTTGACTTTTCCGTTCAAACATAATATCCAGGTTGCTCGGGTCAGAATATAAAGTCCGGTTTTTGGCTGACGCCACTGTGATGCAACCCTTCCTATGACTATGTCTATCTCTCAAAAGCTTTCTTACATGAAATTAGAGGTTGTTGCAGGCTATGACCACTGAGGTAAAGACATGACGCTAAGGGTTACGTTGGAGAGATGGTCGCATTGTCCCTTGCCTAAAATTTCCCCTCATTCTTCGCGTGCCGAGGATATATCGCGAGCCGATGATTTGCGCGAGCATACATTTCGCTGCGACTCGTCCCGCGACATGGCTTAGCTAGTATTTTCCATACGCGTTCAACATGCGCCTTTCGCAAATGGGGAACTGTGGCACTGTCGTAGTGGAATCGATCCCTCCGTGCTCATTTCAGCGTCACAAATTCAATAATCATTCGAGGCGGAATTTTATAAGCAACCAAGAAGGTTGTGATGAAGAATTCCGAAATTGCGAAAGGCGGCGATTTGTATGTAGGTATGGAGTTGCATAGTATCTGGCGATCGTAGCACGCGTGTATCATTTAAGTGCCCACCGACATTATGTTTGGTCCAGTAATCAGTTGCATAAATATGACGACCCCAATATCTAAATCGGCAGTGCACTTGCCTGTTTCAGTTCGAACTATATATATTTCTCTGTTCATCAGATCAAGACCCAACTCTACTCATCTTCTCCAACAAGATAGTCCATTTGAACTACCTCACCCCGCAGATTAAGCCAGCGTCACCTCTCTCACCACATCCACATTCCAAACCAAGATGCCTCACAAAGAAGAACCTATCGGTAGCCAAGAGTTTACCCCAGATCAATATCCGGACTTCCCAGATGGCTTCCCCACCGTAGAGCTAGAAACGATCTCGCTCGCCAAGCTGATCATCGACCGGGATGCCGCGGAACAGGACCGCGTCTTTGAAATATGCAAGGGCCGCGGCTTCTTCTACCTCGACCTCTCTGGTTGTGAACCTGGCGAGACTATCGTGCGGGGTGCCGACGACATGGTCCGCGTCGCCGAGGCCACGTTCAAGCTGCCGCTCGAGGAGAAGATGACATATCAGTTCAAGATCGCGGGCGGTAGTGGGTCTCTCAATGGATACAAGGCCGTCGCTGCGACAGTTACGGATAAGGCCGGCACTAGGGACACTGCCGAGTTCTTTAACGTGGGGAAGAATGAAAGTAAGTTATTTACCCTTGAATATTATGACGGGGTTTCTAGCAATCCAAACGTTGTCGGCCCAATTCGGGGTTGCATGGCAGAGGGCATGAATGCTCTCGGTCGAGGTCGAATTGACGTTATTTACCAATTTGACCAGACACTGACTTCTGGAATTGACTATAGTGATCGTGCCTGATGATCAAATGAAGAGGAAATGGCCAGAGCCGATCATGGCTGCGAAGCCAATGTTCAAAGACTATATAGAGACCGCCCATAGTATTGGCATGTCCATCATGGGCATTATCGCGAAGAAGCTGGGCGTCGATCCAGAGGAGTTCAATAGTCGTCATCGCATCGAAGAACAATCGGGCGATCACGTGCGACTTACACGCGGCCCGCCGAGGGACAAGGAGGAGCTGCCTGAAATTCAAACACCGAGTCACACGGATTTTGGCACGTAAGTCAAGATCGACTTCTCAGTATGCATTAACATGATGACTGACCTGTTGTTGTTGTTGTTGTTGAAGTATCACGCTTTTGATGAATTGGTTGGGTGGTCTACAAGTCTGGTCGGAATCCTCTCGCACGGCCCAGCTCTGGAATCATGAGCCTGATGTGCCAGGGGAGTGGCTGTGGGTGAAGCCAAAGAAGGCGTGTGCAAGTAAGTGTTGTGCAGAGCCCCTCTTGTTCGAAGCAGAAAAAAAGATTCCATTGAGATAATCAACATCCTACATATACCGCTTTGACAGTCCAAATTTCCTCTTGAAGCTTTTACATGAAGCGCTGACTTAGGCGCTACAGTCATCAATCTTGGGGATGCAGCTGTTAAGTTCAGCAATGGCCTACTATGCGCCGGCCGCCATCGCGTCATCCCGGCACCAGGTGCGCAAGGGAAGTACCCGCGCTATAGTGTTGTTTATTTCGTGAGACCGGAGGATAAGTGCATCATGAAACAGTTAAGAGGTCCGGGTATACCGGATGGACCTGAGGAGGAGAGGGACATCATGGCTGGGGACTGGATCGGTCAGCAAGTTATTGGACTAAACGAACAGCACGGCAAGTGATCGCTTTACATAGTTATATCAATTGATAGACTGAAATAAGAACACCGAAGTTACTCGAAGCTGTTCATACATACCTATATGCCTTCATTAGTATTGAACTTCCACCGTCATAGTGTATCCTAAGATCTACGATGTGGTTGACACGTCTTCAAATAAGAAGTATATGAGAATTTTCATTATTATTGTTAACAAAACTGCAATAGGCCCATCCCTACGCCAACATGAATACCAAAGACTGACCCCATCTATGCTGTTCCGTCACGAACTATAAAGCCACCATTTAGTCTAGTAATAACTCCGGCGAAGCTGAAAATTAAACAGATAATACTATAATGCAATGGGATCGTTGGATTCCCGACCTCGTCACTTCGACGATAATATGTCGTTCACTTGTATTAGCCCAGGAGCAGCGAGTGTATTGGCGACGAGAGCATCCGCATTAGGGAAATTAGAGGAGTTCGTCAGCGCAGCAATGCTCAACCCAGACATGAGGTTCTCCGTGAAGGGAAACAGCGCATCAAAAGTGAGCACGCCACCAGCAAATTTAGGGTTGATGACAGGCTCTGAAATAGGCACCTGCTGGCCAACAAGGTATGTGACGAAGAGGCTGCTGAAGTCGGATCCTTCGTTGATTTGAGAATTCTTACTCAAGTCCGCTGAGAAGGAGAGGTACATGTCGCGCGCCTCGGCTGTCGTGAGCACGTTCAGCGGCGGGAAGATGGGGATCGGAATCTGATTGATGTCGAAGGGGCACGAGACGATGAACTGCTGCAGTGCCGAGAAGGCAAAGGCAGCGACGTTTGTGGTCAGGAAGGGCTTTTCAGAGGGTTTCTCGTTGAGGATAGATCTGTAAAACCCGTTCTGCTCGCCTTCTTGCCCGATGACGGACGAGACGGCGCGCACGGGGCCGTCGTCGCCATTCTGCG
Source organism: Xylaria cubensis (assembly GCA_022385715.1). Taxonomy (NCBI): domain Eukaryota; kingdom Fungi; phylum Ascomycota; class Sordariomycetes; order Xylariales; family Xylariaceae; genus Xylaria; species Xylaria cubensis. The sequence goes on along the minus strand of MU279078.1, from coordinate 39,410 downwards.
CGAACGATTGCTCGGCGTCTTGTAGCGTGCCCAGCACCACTCCTGTTAGGGTCTGGGCTAAAGTAATCGCTTCCTCAAGAGTAGTGGACGGGAAGTTATATGTGCATGGTTCAGGGACCAACGGTGCATTGAAGTGCTGTAAGGTAGTAATCGCAGTTATGGCATGTAACTCCTCTTGCTGGTTTCTGTGTTAGTGATCGATGCACTGCCAAATCTGTTTAGTATAGTACTTACAGCTTTGACTGTTGTCAGAATTTCAAGTAGCTCGGCCTCGGACCATGTCGACAACTTTGACTCAAAGCCAGGGACATGATTGGTGATATTGCTTATGATCTCTTCGAAAAACTTGACCTCCAAGTTTTCGTTAAAAGCGATAAGTTGGAAGTTGGTAATGCCGGCCTGGCTGAGAGTTGGGGGCGGCGGCAAGTTTGAGAGCAGACCATCAGCCTGCTGTTCAATAGCTAGTAATTGCTGTGCATTAGGATTTGGAAAACCATCGTCGGTAACGTATGGTGCAGCGTATGCTATAGGCAATGCTAGCAACGCTGCAGAAGAAATAAGGCGCTGTGAAAACATAGCGAAGTGGTGTTTTATATTTTATTTTTATAAGGGTGAGTCGGAATCGAGTATTCTGATGTAGATTGACACCTTGATCGAAATTGAATCTGTATGCTAAGACATGAAGCGACGATGGTAGTATTTGTAGTCTTGCATTCTATCTAACTCTTGTTTGTTGACCATTGAGGCCGCTACATAGTGACCGTGGCAGCGAAGAGGCTCGGTGAACAAACAAACAGCCTTTACCATACCACATGGATCTCTGCCCAACGGATGATGACGGGTCCGGCATGTTGGTGCGGTCTCTATGCGCCGGCGTCTAAATCTGACTGAAAGTTGTCAGCGCTATAGCGCCGGACATCTGTTGCCGACCGGAAACTTTGTTTCCATATCTTTTGAACAATGGCGGAGTCCGACACGTCGTTTGCCTATTGGTGAGCAGCGCAATACCGACCTCTACTGTTCTATTTTGACCGTGGCGGAGTCGCGCTACGCACGCTGCTGACGGTAACCTTGCTGATTGGTAGATGCGATCATATCCCCACCCCTAAAAAGAGTCCTTGTTAGGTCTATCTATAACCTTGAAATATGCCCACGTAGGTATATGTGCTCGTCTTTAACTCTCATGGGGGTGAGTTAGTTATTGCTTTTTGATTGAGAATGAAGCTGACGAAAATGCGCAGGTTTTGATGAGATGGTCCTATTTCTAACCCGATAATAGCGGCTGAACGAGATTACACAACTTGCTCAGCATGAGCATGGTCGACAAAAATCACAGCCTGCGAGGGTTTGGGGCTTGAAGCGCTTATATTGAATGATATCAGAGACACTCCAAAAGAAATCACGAATTGAAGAAAACGGGTACACTTAATAGTATGCGCTTTAATTTACCCAGAGCTTTACTAATACGAAGAAGGTAACAAGACAAGAAGAAAAGCACCAAACTAGTGGAAGAACTCTACAGCCGTATGTTCTGAACAATTAGTCTTGGAGGATTCTTTAGCTCATGCTGATAAACACGCCTTACGAATTGACTCGTTTATTTCTTTTCTTAACTTTGACGGTAGGAGTCCTACTGTAGGACTCTGTCGGCATCAGGATCAGCTCTCTTGTATACACTATAAGTTCCAATTAAGCATTTGCTTTTCAAACGTCAGCATAAAACGGCGTCTGTCAATTAAAAAGCTTATATGCCTTTTCTTCTAGGAATCGTCGAGATGTCCTATGATTCTGCAGATATTATTGATAATTGGTTCGCTTCTGGAGGTATGATGACAAGGACCTTTAGATGAAAGCCGACAAATCTTATGGCTTCGCAAAGCTGAGATGATATCAATATTCCCGATCTATTTCCTTATTTCTAGATTTGTAGCAATACTACAGCCATATCATCTAGACTAACTTGCTCGTCGGTTGACTGATCATCTATTTCCACTTCGCGGAAGATTAATGCACAGATATAGCCACTTCTAAGGCATCTTTTGGTTTACCATTATGCATAAGCTGACCACCGCGATTCAGTAACGCTGTGATAAGCACTGTTGTCCGTATTACGATATCACTCATCAATTCGGAAGGATCATACCCTCAGGCCGGACTTTAAGATCAAACGTAACTCGTCCTGTCGTCTCACCGACGGTGTTGGTGCGCGCGGGGTAGTGAAAATTGCAGAGGTTCTGTCGCTGCTCATGAGTGCCAATATCCAGTTGTTGAAGAATCTCCATGACCGCCGTATAGAGGATTTCGATACTGCCGTCTTCGATTTTGACTGCGATTCCGATGGCTCCTTGCGCGCCCAGCCGCCGAGTCTGCTCCGATTCCCGGATCGCCACTCCGTAACACCCCTCGGCGCCCAGCTTCCCGATCAGGTCGCCGTGGAATTGCGACATTAATTCTGTACAAAAGCGGCCCTTTCCACCAACCATATCGGGGTGCCTCCACATGGCGTTGAATATTTGCGCTAAATGTCTTGTTCGTGCTGGGACCGCGCCATGTTCCGCGGCATCTGCCCCAGCGGCAACCTTGGCAAAGAGACACCCGATGTCCCTTAACGGGAGAGCTGGCGCTGGGAGGTTGCATCCATCAACAGCCCACTGAATCTCGCCAGGCGTCAGCCCGCTTAGCTCCTGAAAAGTCCGAGCGACTTTCGTTTGTACTGCGTGCGTAGGTAGATGATACTCTGTAGCCCTATTCTCGTCTAAGAGGCGTGCGGCGGCATACATACCAATGTGCTTGCCAGAACAGTTATTACAGATTGCTCCCGGCGTGAAATCTTCCCGGATCCAGCGCCGATTCACTTCCGGCGAGATCGCCTCGTGCCCGCCGCAGCGCAGCACTTGTTCATTCGCCGGAATCTTATCAAGCATTGAGCGTGCCCTCTCCATGTGCGCCTCCTCGCTACTGTGAGATGCACACATCAGTGCAATATCTGTCTCGTCGAAGCCATATCGGTCGAAGCCGTCGACTTCGAGGAGGGACAGTATCTGCACTGGCTTGGCTGCCGACCGTGCTAGCGTTATGCGGTGCGGGTTGCCTACAGCAAACAACAGGTTGCCGGTTGCATCGGTCACCGCGGCGTGCACCCGGTGTGTATTCTCGACAACGGCGCCGCGGTAGACCACAACCTTGTCGTCATGACGAGAGACTGTCATGATCGACAATGAGCGACTGCGATTACTAGCCGTTGGCTCTAGACGAACTCCTGCTTTCCAATTGCTAGTATCTCGCGGGCAATTGTAATCGTGTGTTCTCTAAAGATGGTCAAATAACAAAGTTTCATACCTAGCTTGTTTTGTTCCGACATAGTATCGTATAGTTATCGTTAGCGAGCCCACCTGTTAGGTCCGAAAATCGGATACACGTTATCGAGTCGGTATCTTTCTGCCATGTAATCCACGCCCTTTCCATTTAATATGCTTCAGTTTTACCAAGGTCTTTACCTAATCGACTAATTATTTTAGCCAAAGCTTTCAAAATCTTGATAGACGAAACGCTACCTTGGTTTATAAAACCCAATAGTTAACCTTTTTATTTTGTTTCGGTGCCCTAAGAGAAAAGTCCACTTTCTCAATGTCAGTCTCAATTGTTTCATGAAAGTTCACCTTACAACTGGTTTGGTATTATATGCATCTCGATGACTGGTTCCTTAGCAACAAGACACCTGAGTGCAATGGGTATGATTTACGCTGCCTATGAAATATGCCGTTATGTCAAAACATGGGGTTGTATAGCTTAGATAGAATGCAAAGTATGAATGAACTTGACGATCAATCTATACGTTTACTGTTCTCTATAGTATTCAGTGTATCACTCAATATGACTTAACTAGGTGCCACAACTTTACCTAAGCCGAGTCTTCCTTTTTATCTCCTTTACCAATTGTGCTCCTCTCAACCACTAAATCACCAATCGATGAGATGGGTACCCCTCCCATAATATCAAACACTGCGACCGTGGCCTGGAACTCTCTACCAATGTAATTGCGCAACTCGACTGCCATTAGGGAATCCACACCATAACTAGATAGTGACTTGCTCGGTTCTACATCGTTGGGTGAGATAGACATGGCGCGTGCCAACTTGACAGCTAGCGCCTGAATAACAATCTGGATACGCTCATCTGTGTCCTTCTCAAGTCGAAAAAGGGTTCCTGGATTTTCTACTACCGAAACAGATGCTTCAGGTATCGTTCGTCCTACAATATGGGAGAAGTGGCCAAAAAGGGGGCGATCATGCATCTGCGGAAGAGCCTGGCCTTCCAGAAGAAAGTCAGTTGGCGTGAGTAAGCCAATGAGAACCTGACTTTTGGCGACAGACAACAGCGGCAAGTCAGGATCACAGTAAACATCCAATAGCGCCAACAGCTCTGTGTCATCGATCTGCTGCATATCAGCAGCCTGCTGCCTGTTACGCTGATATGATTCTTTCTCTGCGATGATGCCAATGTTACGCATCCAACCCACATCAAACGAGATTGCTTTTTGGCCGCTGGCGGTACGGTGGCGTGCGAGTGCATCTTGGGCTGAGCAGCCTCCGGCGTAGTTCGATTGTGCGATTGTTCCGCAAATTCCAGCGAGAGACGATAGGAGAACGAAGAAGTCAAGGTCTTCTGGAAGCATATTATGCAAATTCCAGGAAGACTGAACCTTCGAGTTGACGGTCAGCTCCCACTGAGCGTGAGTCATGTTCTCAAACACTGCGTCTTGGAGAACCATCGCGGCATTGATGCATCCTTTAATAGGGGGTATGTTTTGGACCTCGCACTTCTGGAGAACCTCTGCTAAGGAAGTGGGGGAAGATGCATCACATTTTGGTGCGAATACCATTACCCCCTTAGATGTGAGTCTAGAGACAAGCTCTACAGCAGACTCACTCACCGGACCGGATCTTGACAGGATGATCAAATGCTTTGCGCCTCGATCGACCATCCACTTAATGATAGCGCGACCCAGGCCACCAAAGCCGCCCGCAATGATATATGAGGCACCAGGGTTGAGTTGCCATGACTTCTTTTCCAAAACGTATCGCTTGTATCATTGTTAGTTAACTGACCAACACGCATGTTTCAAGTTAAACTCACCGGAACTATATCAGAGGAATCGATCCCAATCACAACACGACCAGTATTTTTTCCGCTCTGAAGGAACCTGAAAGCATCCTCTACTTTAGAGACAGGATAGACGTGTAATGGACTCGGAGGCTGAGCACCTTGCTCGATGAGTCCGATGGTGTTTTGAAGGAGTCTTGATGTAAGTTCTTCGTCAGACTGTGATAAGTGAACTAGGTCAACAGCAGAGAATGTAACATTCTTTGCGAAGCAGGCCATGGGTAATGCTGAGTTCGCCATAATGTCCGCTTTGCCAATTTCGATGAACCGACCGTAAGGTGCAATGCACTCCCATGAAGCGCGAAGGCCATCTCCAGAAAGAGAATTGAGCACAACGTCGACCCCGTAACCTTTCGTCATGCGCATTACACCTTGCGCAAAGGAAGTGTTACGGCTGTAGAGAATATGATCATCGGGGATATTGAACTTTTCCATCAGGAATTTCTTCTTCTCGTCAAAGCCAACGGTTGCGAAAATCTCGGCCCCTCTAAGCTTGGCAATCCATACCGCCATCTGACCCGTGCTGCCCGATGCTGAATGAATAAGAATCTTTTCTCCTTTCCGTAGTCTAGCGACATGTAGTAGCGAATAATAGGCGGTGATACCCGGCGCAACCATCGAAGCCGCTGCTTCCAAGGACATGTCATCTGGAATCTTCAATACATACGACTCGAGAGCGCGGGGATACGCCCTCATACAACCTGGGGAGATCATGCAAACTCTGTCTCCGGGCTGGAGGCTTGATTTGCACTCAGATCCCACTCTAGTCACAATGCCGGCACAGTCTCCGCCCAAATCACCATCATTCAGACGGCCAAGGGCGACATATACGTCGCGAAAGTTGAGGCCCCATGCTTTAGCTTCGATCTCAACATCTCGTGGTCCTAACGGTGCTCCGTGGCTAGAATCTTCGACGAACTTGAGGCTCTCCAAGTCACCCGGTGTCCCAACGGTCAGTTGCAATGCTGGATCTGAAACCCAGGGCTTGTGTTGTAACTGTGGGGAAACAAGTGATCGTACAATTCCGTTTAGGGATGACTCTTCAATCACCCGGCTAGTGACTATTTCACCATTACGAACGACGTATTCAACTTCGTCTGATGAACCCTCGAATGACGACTTCAGCACCTTATTGACATAACCTGCAAGAGCACCTACTGACTCGTCCCTGCGCTCTATTGAGAGCATCACAAGACGTTTGTCTATTGCCTCAGTCCGGATGCTGCGCAAGAAGCCCGGAGCAATTCCATAGAGTGCAAATTGTGAGTCGTCCGCCCGCGCCGCAGTGACCCATAGCAAGTTTCTGGCTGCTTTTAGTAAAGATTGGAAAGCTTGGAAATCGCCCTCAGTTATGGCAGCAAGAAACGGTTTGTCTGTTTCGAGTAGAGATATCACTACGTCAGACTCTGCTACGTCCGCGTTTTCAATGTTTGAAAGCGTGGTAATGTTCAGCTGCTGATACGTCGATCGGGATTCGAGCGTTTCACGAAGCGATGAAGCTATACAAGCTTGATTACTAGATTGAGGATCAATCACCAGTAAGATTTTATCGAACGGAGGCTGATTTTCGGATTGTTGAGTTATTAGCGCCGTCGTCAATATGATACTGAAAACATGGCATGACTCATCCCTGAAGTCTCTCAGACATAAGTCATTACCGGAGAATCCGTTGGCCTGGAGGCATTCATGCCACTTATCTTCAACAATAGCAGGCGACATTGCACGCCATTCTTCCTGGCAGCTCCACCAACCAGGCGCCAGGCCAAATGCGAAATTGGTGATGACATTTTCGGGCGCGACGGGTTCTAGTAGGATCATGCGCCCTCCGGGCTTAAGAGTCTTGTGCACATTTCGGAGTGTCTCCCCGAGAACTGTTGTGGCGTGCAGCACACTTCCAGCAATGACCAAGTCGAACGAACCCAGTTCGAAACCTTGGTCTTCAACTGCTCGCTCCAAATCAAATATCCTAAACGTCATTCTCTCGCGGATATCATGCCACCGTTCCCTGGCATTCTCAAAGAAAGTTGACGACACATCAGTGTACGTATAATTGGAGAAAGAAAGACCGCCAGTTTGTTTCTCGAGGTCAATTAAAGTTGACAAGACGTGCGATGTCATACCGCCTGTCCCCGCTCCTACCTCTAAGACGCGGAGTCGTGGGTTTTCATGTGAGGCCAATGTTATCAGACGCTGTAATCTGTGATCGCAAATACTGTTGAACATGTCGGTATAGAAAATCTCGGCGAGATTCGAGTCGAAAATAACAGAGAGCGGATCGATTTCCCCGACTAAGATTCGTTTTAATTGACGAACGATTGAAGTGAACAGCTTCCAGGGCGGGTTTAGAGTCTCTATCTCTTGGAGGAGAACCTCTAAATCCCCATCGTTCATATCGGCATTCGCCTGCGCTGGTGATATTTGTAGAACCTGTGATTCCATCCACTTGATATGCCTGGTCAAAGAGGCAGGGATCTGTAGACGGTCGCTCGCAGTTAATTGCTCGAGCGTTTCACGCAGAGATGTATTGAGGACAAACGCGAGCTTTTTATGCCATGAAGCTATGTTTACCTCATCTTTCCGAATAGTATCGTCGCCGCATGTTCGTCGAAGTTGCTCGGTATCTAATAGACTCAATTGCGGTTGCCAGTCCAAACCATACAAGAGCTTCTTGTTGGCTGGAACGGACTTGTCTTCCTTAGATACCCGGGCTGTGACTAGTCTTCCAATTCTACAGAGAACAGAGTTGGCGTCTCCGAACGCGTATATATTCCCTTCTTTTGTTTCTCGATCGGTGTTATCACCTGTGGTAGCCATGTACCGAATCGAAGATGTGTGGGAAGCCTGCCAGCCAGAGGCAGAAAACCACCCATCATGCAAACTCACAGGTACATGGGTACCCGATACTGCGGTGAGTCCCTTCGTGATGCTGACTCGCAGTATTTGGAACGCAGCGTCCAATACGGCAGGATGGACAAGGCCGGCCTGATGTTTGGTAGTTACGTTCACGCAAGCAATTGATGTTTCTGCGCCATCCGATTGGATATTCTTTAGGATTCGAAACCACTCGTCGTACTTAATACCATTCTCTTCAGAATCTTTGTAGAACCGTTGTGAATTGATTCCAATGTTGCATGTATTTAAGGCATGCTCGTACTGGCGCAGGGCTTGATCTTTGGCAAGTCGTTCCTCCATCCCGTTATCGACCTCGACGTTCTGCTCTTCATATCGGATCTTTATAGTAGCTCTAAAACATTCATTCCATCTATCATTATAGTAAGCGAATAGTTTGATGTCTGACCAAGTTGATTGTTTCTCATAGGGGTGTTGGATAGGGCGTAGGTGGACCATTGTTTCTGTCTTAAATTCCCAGGCTTCCTTGACGATAACAGGGTTTAGGAAGTAAGCTTCTTTGATGTGATAGCCTGAAACAACCAGATTCTTAGGGGCAACTTCCCGCGCGGCTTCCATTGCCATGACAAGCATTCCGGCCGCTGGGTAAATGATAGTGTTGCTCACCTATCATATGATGAGCACTGTTACATTAATAGTGAGGGTCTTCTATTCGATACTTACAATGTGATCGCCAACCCATGGGGTGGTCTCAACACTCCATAAGTTCCTCCATCTTGGCTCTAACTGGTTCCAATCGTGGAATCGCCATCCGAGAAAATCGCCCAGGACAGGCTCGCGAAGCCTGAAATCGCGGCTTAAGCGCGATTCGGTCCAATAGGTGCGAGAATGGTCAAAAGGGTACTGTGGAGAGTCGACTAGAAATGACGGCGGCTGACTAGAGAGTAGTCTGTTCGCCTTGGAGATGTTGAATTCGTGGCCATGACAGAATAGGCAACCTAGAAGTTCCAAGATGCTTTCAACGGCGTCTTTTGACCGATGAAGAGCATTCGCATACCTAATTTGTTTTTGCTTTCCAAGCTGAGTTATTGTGTCTTCAATTGGCCGTTTCAATGCCGAATGTGGTCCTATTTCGACTAGGTCTGTGATATTCCCAAGGCCGACCTTCAATGTTGGTGCTTTTTGCGTAATGATTTTAATAGCATCAAGAAACTGCACTGGCGATACAAGATTGTCGACCCAATATTCAGCGGTCGCCAAAATGGATGGTCGAACGAGTTTCCCAGTCACCGTAGAGATCATGGGTATAGACGTCGTCTTATTGCCTGCCTCGAGAGTTCCCATCCGCGATAAATAGTCTTTGGCGATTATCAGCATGAACGACGAATGATATGCTACCCCTGTTCTCAGCTTTTGTGCAAAGATTCCTGCCTCATCGAGATACTGCTTCACAGCATCAATGGCACGCTCTGGGCCAGAGATTGTGCAGTTGATAGGGCTGTTGACACATGCGACGTGAACTGAATCTTCGACAACTGGGTTGCCGATGCTCTTCAAGTAATCTTTCACCTGATCATGTGTAATATTCACAGACATCATAGCACCTATAGAGCCAGCCTTTGCCTTAAGCCTGCTAGCAAGCTGGCCTCTGAAGTATGAAATCTTGCATGCCGATCTCATACTCAGCGCGCCTATAGTATAACTTTATTGCAGTGATTAGCAGGCTTCGGGGTTAATATGGGGTATCAGAGGCTTACGCTGCGGCAATTTCGCCGGATGAGTGCCCTATCACAGCTTTTGGAGAAATCCCAAACGACTTTAGTAATTCAACTAAGGCGATCTGCAAAGCTGTTGAAAGTGGTTGGCTATACTCCGGTCTGTCGATATTCTCAGGATTGAGAACTTGATCTAGCAAGAATTAGTAATATCATCTACATTTAAAGGAATACTGGCTCACCAAATATAGACCATTCGCATCCAATGTCGCGGTATATGTTATCGATGCGTTTTAGAGTCGCTTCATAAACAGGGTATTGCAGGAGTCCTAGCCCCATATTGACATATTGGGCACCCTGACCCGTGAACATAAACGCAATGCCCACATCAGTTGATGTGCGAACAGATCTCGAAATCGGAAGTCTGGGGCTCATTGTAATAAAATCATCAGAAATGACGGAAAATGCTCGCCAGAGCATATGACTTCGTCGAGATGCTAGAGTGTATGCAAGTCGCTTGACCGTCTCGCCAGCATCATAAGTCTTGATATAAGATTCATATTGCTGCAACGTCCGATGTACTTCAAGATAATACTTAGTAATCTGATTGAATCGCGAGATCGGAGGGGTTCAGAAGAGTGACCAAGATGCTGGCGATCTGGGGACGATGAGAAAGCCGCTCTCGTCGGCCTGGAAAATAAATGGAGATTTATATAACTCACAAGCCTTCTCATCGGATGCACTCCATACCAGCAATGTGGGTATGAAAGTAGGATGACTGACTTCTCGCTGCTGTTTATAGTTAGGTTCATAACTATTGTTGATGCTCCGCGAAACTTTGGCATCGGTAATAAGGTCAAGGCTATCTGCAGTCTGGTGGTCGTTAAAGCCATTGTTACCATTCTTTTTCACCCCATTTGCGCTATTGACAGCTGTTACGCCGTGTTTAGGAAGAATGGCCTTATAAGCCGTATTATAGCAAAAGCCATTGGACGGGTGAGCGTTAATGGTATTGTGGTTGGCCGTAAGCTTACGTTCTCGAAGATAATGATATGCATCATCCAAAATAACATGCGTATTGGTTCCTCCGAAGCCGAATGAGTTCACCGAGACTCGTCGAAGACCGCTGCTTGGCCAAGATATGAGTTTGGTGGGAACCTTGAGATATATCAGTACCATTATTTTTGGGAAAATAGCTTTACATACCACGGTATTGTAGAACCCAACGTCGATGTTGCCGTTATGCCGCTGAAACAAGGCGTTTGGAACAATGACGCCCTTCTCCAGGATCACTACAACAACGAATATGTGTTACTAGATGTTAGGATTGGTCCCAAGGGAGATGTGCACATACTGATGGATTTAATGATACCAGCAAGCCCACTGCAACCCTCAAGATGACCGATGTTGGTCTTCACCGAGCCCCTACGATCATCAGTGAGAGTTTCTGAAGTTCGCTTAGAAAATGATATACTGACACATAGAGAGGTTTATCGGGGCTCCGGTATGGTCTAAAAACCCTTCCTATAGCCTTCATTTCTATGGGGTCGCCTACTGGTGTGCCGGTTCCTGTGTAATGTTAGCTATCTGTACTCAAATATGAAATATGTACCTACCATGTGCTTCCACATAGCAAGTGGGTTCAAATGAGAGGTTCGCTTTCTTGTATACGTGTCGAATAAGTTCTTCTTGCGCCTCGGGCGACGGCTGTGTCAGGGAAGGCGTACGGCCACTATAGTAAGTTGAAAGTTAGTCATTGTAATTAGCTCGTGGGAATTTACTAGGGCTTTTCGACTCTTACTCCTGATTGGTACCAGTTGAGCGAATGACAGCTCTAATCATGTCGCCGTCCTCGACAGCTTCCTTTAGAGGCTTTAACACGAGTGCAATGATACCCTCACCTCGAGCGTATCCATTTGCGCGATGGTCAAAGCTGTATGACTTGCTATCAGGGGAGAGAAAACTAAGATTAGACAGCAGCAAGAATCCATCAGGTCCCAGAATGAGGTTTGATCCGGTCACCAATGCCTAAAATCTGTATAAGCATTACTGTAGGTTGAGCTAACAAAATCAGAACTATAGTACAAGCCGTACCATGGAAGCGTCACCGCTAGTTAGTGACTGGCAAGCGAGGTCTATTGCAACTAGACTGCTAGAACACGCAGTGTCAATGTGAACGCTGGGACCACTATTATAGTACTGAGTTAATAATTTACAAGTACGGTAAGAATCGTTCTGGGTTTAGGAAGGTTGGAGGAGTGGCAAGTTCAGAATATACCCATGGGATTCATATTTCTGAGATATGCAAAAGGGGGAAATAAATGACTTCAGCGGACTTACTGCAGGTCGAAAAACCAGCTCACACGGTTGGGTATGATTGATGGAAAAGTGCCGGTGATTGCCATGCGCGATGCCATCTCAGGGTCTTTGGACACAATCCTGGAATAGTCGTCTGTCATCGAGGCGCTAAAAACGGCTGTTCGCGATCTTCTTAACTTCTTCATTGGTATTCCAGCTGCATGTCTCGAGTTATTACACGTTCTTCAGCAGCTATTTACTGATATATACTTACCGCTCTCAAAGGCTCTGTAAGATACCTCGAGCGTCCACCTCTGCATAGGATCCATTGAAGCTGCCTCCGCCGCTGTTATCGAAAAGAAGGGGGCATCGAATGCCCCCGGATCATCTTTGATAAAGTAACCTCCCTTCGCATGCAGCTAATTTCATGTTAGATTTCACATTGATGAGCTCTAATTTTTTTTCTTGCCTTATTGCGTTTTGCTGCCTCTGTGTTGTGAAAGGCATTGCCATTGATCCGCGATGCTGGCCAGTCTGTCATCAAATTCCTCCCATTCTCAAGCGCTTCCCAGAACCTAGAGATGGTATCTATACCTTCAGGCAGTTTGAAAGAAAACCCTATGACAGCAACGTCTCCCATAATTGGAAATTGTGTAGCTGATATGATATTGCGATGGGAACTAGGCCTGGCACCATAAGAGGGAAGGGAAGCTAAGATCAACGTCCTATTATAAAAACGCCATCACCAGCTGACGGTTGTAATAAGAATGCCTTGAGTATCTGCTAGTCGTAGAATTAGAGTGAAGCAAAAAAATATGACTCAGTCGGCCTCAGACCTTTTGTATTCAACACGCCATTATCATATACGTAGACCTGTGGATCTAAGATAGTGGCTTCTTGAATCCTAACCCGATTTCAGTACGTACTCCGCTGTTCATGCGAACCAAAAAAGCTCCAAAGCAAACTTCTGAAAGGGGGAAAAAGATCTTGGCAAATATTCTAATACGACTAGCTATCCATTACAAGGCTGTGGCGGTCTGTTTGAGATCCGCAAGCTAGAACCTTGGACTCTGATAGTTAAATGATACATCATATACACAGCTCGAAAGTAAAGGTCGGTTCAGAAGCGGTTGAAAACATCGATCGATACTCCGAGTGTTCTTAGCCGTGTCACATTACCCCATGTACAGCGTGCTTGACGTATTGACACTTGAAGCTGCCCAAGCTCTTCCGGTCTCGCCAATGCTTTTTCAGGCAGGAATGGACCTGTAGGGTTTTACGACCAAGGTTATTTGATCAAAATCGGAGTTCATTGGCATGCTACTCATAGAATATACTTCAATGCCGTAGGATCCGTAACCCCGTCCAAGTATCATCCAATGGGCTGAATCGTGGGGCGCGGATGGAGCTGGCGTCCGTGCATTGTCTGGAGCTTATACATACCCTGGTTCTAAGGAGAGACCCAAGGACATGCCACCGGAAGAACGTTGGTTTGCTGCAGATGTCAGATAATAACAGATGACAGTTCAGCCAAGATCTGCTCTAATTGGATGCATAGTCGTAGATGCATTAGACCCATGAAAATGGTGACGGGTGCGCAGAATAAGGTTATAGGTATAATAGGATACGCTGTGGTTGATAACCGTCAAGGGCTCATTACACAGACAACATCTATGCAAGAAGTAAGTAGCTCCACCCGAAATCTTCAGGTTGGTGGTACCGACTGTCAAAGCATAGCGACTGAGAAGTATTTGAAAGATGGTATGGCCCCTACAGCGGTCCCTGATATTAGTTTGGGCCGTTGTTTCTCCCAGTTCGTGCTATCTTCACCGTCCTAACGAATTAAGAATCTGTCGAAATGCGTTTTCTTTGCTTGCATGGTTAGTAGCATTCCTCTAAAGAACATCATCACCCCCTGGTTACAATTCTGGTTTTAATAGCACTCGAAATTCGGGGTTAATACGCCCCAGTCAAACTTGCTTATGCCAGGTTTTTCTCTGGAGTACGTCAAGGTGATTTGTTGCTAATTGTGTGTAGGAAGAGGCACAACTGCTAAGGTGTGTTAAACCAACACTATGCGCGCCGTGTTCGCAAAAAACTGCCGACTAATAAGCCGTTTCTTACTTGTTAGATTTTCGAGATGCAGACTGGTATTTGATGAAGCCCTGGCGGACTTTAAGCAGAGGGTCTTACTGTTTCCAGCGAGAATTCGTCAGGCATTAGGACGGGATCATCAATTTGTTTTCGCTAATGGGAATGTGCCCACCGAACCAGATGCTGGTTCGGACCCCTGCAAGCCTAGCGTACAGTAACTTGCTGATTCTGAAAAGGTGCTGCCGCTATCTCGGATGAATACTTTGGCTATGTTGGCAATACTATCTCGGAATATGAAGACCTATACCACGATTTACTTGATATCATCGATGATCAAGGACCTTTTGACGGTTTGATGGGTTTTTCCGAAGGTGGAGCCGTTGCAGCTTGGATGCTGATTGAGAATTCGAAGTATCCCCTTACCTTTGGGCACTTAAAATGCGCTATTTTTTTCAGCGCCGCCGTGCCCTTTGACCCCGACGTTGTTCGGACCAGAATTGTCAAACTTGTCGATCCGGCTATAGAGGGTGAGATGATCAAAGTCCCGACAGCCCATATCTGGTCTGGGGAAAACGACATCAATGCTAGGGCCGCAATGTCTCTTACGAGTTTGTGTGATGCAAAGCTTCGAGAGACGTTTTTGCATTCGTTGGGCCATAGTGTTCCAGGGTCAAAGTCTGATTCGGAAGCCCTCGCCGGGACGCTTCGAATTATTGAGCGGACAATTGAACGTGCCAAAGACCAGATAGCATGAGCTATTATCTCTCGCTACTTTCTCAGATGTATAGACTAGATATGCAACATATAGCAGAGGTTGATGACTCCATGGAAGAGGAGTTGGTCGTCATCATAGTGCGCGCCCCTTTCTTGAATCTACGACCCTGTAGACAGGATGGATGAACAGTGGCTATAATCCAACAATGCCTCCATTCCAATCGAGCTTGTGGTCGCACCAAGCATACTAAAACCTACACATAGTAATAAGGCTTTAAGCTAATTAAGCGTGACAAATTG
This sequence comes from Xylaria cubensis, assembly GCA_022385715.1. Taxonomy (NCBI): domain Eukaryota; kingdom Fungi; phylum Ascomycota; class Sordariomycetes; order Xylariales; family Xylariaceae; genus Xylaria; species Xylaria cubensis. The sequence continues at coordinate 24,276 of MU279078.1, read as the reverse complement.
ACCTTCTCGCCTATAGTTGTGTTTGATACGTGTTGGGGCAGAACACCAGTATCTAGGCGGGAATGCAGACGACAATGAGCCAAGCAAGCAGAGCAGGGATGCCAGACATAACATCGGATGGAATTCCGGGGTTCTGCCCGGGGTAGATTTGCTGAGCAATGAAAGCCCACATCTACCATAGTCGTACGGCATGCGGTAAGGTCTTCGCTATACTAATTGCTCTTATTTATGTGTGATGAACTTCTTTGCTGTGACTATAACTAATTGATATTTGGATAAATATAGCCAAACTAGTTACCCGGCAGTAGCCTGACACGGCTTCATTAGGCAATGCAGCTGCATCAAAGGCATGAGCGAGCCCGTACTAAGTAAAACTTTGTTAGATCTTCGACCAAAAACGTATAATCATTATAGTGATTTGTACCTGCATACGAAGTTCTCCATCCACTACCCGTAAAGTAGGTGTCGTTGCAGACGGGTTCATGGGTCTACTAGTCTAGGCATGGCGCAATGGAACCTTAGATGAGCACAGACATTTTGCCAAAACTACTTGATTGAGCTTCAATGAAAAGTTTTCGAACAGTGTGATAGAGTAGGTACTATCCCATGCCATCCAAAGGCCCAACCATCAAACAATGAACGAATGTGCTCAAGCCACTGGGTTGTCAGTGGGCACAGACTCCAATTTATCTACGTAGGATATTATCGTAGATACAGTATACAACGACCCAGGAGAGATGTTGGCCGAGCCATATCCCCAGTATGAAAAGTCTATTCTCATGAGTCGACCGACGACTGGCATATGCAAATCACCTCGGTTCGCTGATCCGAGCCATCTCGCTGACTGTTGCGCACCCGCGTGTCGCAGCGGCCTGTACTGCAAAATGTGTATAATGTCGTTCCATTCGGATAAAATGCTAACATTGGTCCGGCTTTATAGACTCAGGTCTGTGCAGCCCCTGTGAGTCCATTATCTGCAGACAGTAAATTTATCACAGGTTCCCCGATTGGATTTTCAGCGTAGATGAAAACAAGCGAGAGTTGTGTTATGCAGTGGTTGTCACTTTGTTCACACTTCGGTATTTTGCTTCACCCAAACGCCTCAACATCTTGGCCGCGACCGGGGGTAGCACTGATATCTCCCCTAACTAGCACATCAACTAACATGCATCGAGGATCTTCGATGGATGAGACTATATTTACCTACTAGAAAAGCGCTGTTCCGTTTCTATTGTGCCTTAATCAACAACCTCCCTACATTAAAGTTACAATGGACTTGATTCCATACCTGCCCAAAGAACAGCAAGAAGCACTTCTTGCTGGTCCCGCTCTCGCACCACCACCGGGAATTGTCGCTAACTTCGACAACCCGCCAACTAGAAATGATATCGCCCACGCTACTTTTGTCATCTGCTTGTTCCTTGCCACGTTTAGTTTCATAGTACGGATGTACGCCAGATTGGCGGGCTTAAGGTCTGTCAAGCTAGAAGATGGTAATACCTGACTTTGACTGATTGCTTCGCTATGGAAAAGGATTTAGACTAACTTGAGAACACAGGTCTTACATTCGTTGCTTACGTGCGTAAAGGAAATCCCAACACTGCCCAACGTACATTAATACGCATTTCTTAGGCAACCTACATAGGATATATATACTGCTGCTACCGATTACTGGTAGAATATGGCTACTTCATACACCAGTGGGATCTGCATCTCGGTGATCTGATTGAAATCACTTATGTAAGTTCCGTCGGAATCGTACAGGACTTTGGAAATAGCAACTAAATAGCTACAGATCCTTCAAATCGGTGGTGTTTTGTACTCTGTCACCCTCCCACTTCTAAAAGCATCTATCTTGCTCGAATGGACACGCCTCTTTGTTCCTCGGGGAACACGTAATGTCTTTTGGTGGCTTTGCGTTGCCATTGCAGGAATTCAACTCTCCTTCCTTGTCGCATCTGTCTTCGCCCTCTGCTTGGCATGTGTTCCATATCAGAGGATCTGGGACTTCACGATACCTGGGAAATGTATCAAGAAATCCGAGCTCGAAATTACGTCAGCCGCCATCCACTTTGCCTCGGACATTGTGATTCTGATTCTACCACAAAAGGTCATTTGGTCTTTGCAAATGTCTCTAAAGAAGAAGTTGGGTGTCTCAGTCATCTTCTCACTAGGTGTTTTGTACGTATATATCAGCAATCACAACGCTCGCGGGCGAATACAAACTAACTCGAGTTCTCCAGGGCATGTTTGTCTGCAATTTTACGGCTGATATCTACGATCGAATACTCAACATCACCCGATGTCACTTATGCTGTGTCCGCTGTGATTCTATGGGCCCTTGCGGAAATGACGTGCGGTTTCATTGTTCTCGGAATGCCTACAGCGCCAAAAGTCCTGCTCGAAACACGTCTAGTGAGTAGAATAAAGTCATCATTCAGATCCTGGACTGGAACCAATCAATCCGATTCAAAAAATCTGAGTTTGTCCCAAACGTCGAAGGCATCAAGCACTACGAAATCGTACCAGAAGATTGATGATAAGGAGGTCCCGCTTCGAGATATAAAGAATCTGGACTCGGAATCAACAGAGCACCTTCGCAACTTCAAAACAAGGCCCGCGAACGCAATTATTCGTACGACGCATTTGAGTACAACAGAGGATTACGATTATGGGCATCGAGTCCAGCATGATCAGCTTCAACGACAACATCCATGGCGCACGAAACAATAAAATCTCCCAGTGAGCATAGTTAGCATTTTTGAACATGATGTACACGATAGGTTTATGGGTAAATATATTAAAGATACGGTTCGATATGTCAAGAAACAATATTTCGGTGGAAGGAACAGGTGGAAATTCCATGTGAGGGTAATGGATCTCCTCAAAGCACGGCGATCTCCAGTCTTCGTCGACAATTGTATATTATATTCTTTCTATATTCACGAACGTGAACTCCTGGGAGCACAAGAATTCTCGCGTCTCAATTGGAACATAAGGAACAGACCGGAAACTTAGGGTAAGGAAGGCGGCCGACGCGTTTCTTTCGCTCCCTCTCTAAAAAGATGCAAACAAGACAAACTACCACAAACTCTATTCCAGATCGCGTCTACTTGTGCCTCTATTGAACCCGAATCTGTGGCACCACACTGACGCGCGTAATCCTCCTCGTAATGCTCCATAACAGTCCTGCTCAGTTCATCCGACGTACATACAAGTAGACGGTCCATGCAGATCTGCTACTCCATTTCGCGTCACCCGGCGCCGTTTAAAGGACCCGTCATCCCGTGTTCGCATCCCCTGTCTGCGCCAAGTTTTGCAACCCGCTACCCCTTGATCACACTTCAGACTGCATGAAAGCAAGCTATAGACGGCTCACTCCTGCCGCACCTCTCAAAAAAAAAAAAAAAAAAGCGTTAATCTAGGCGGGATAATTTCTAGATTAGTATATGTTATCGCACTAGCCGCACAATATGTTCATGGTAGGAAATCTCCCAATCAGCTCTATTATAGATGCATTACGTACGCGTGCACGCCGCTATTTCACGTTTGTTGAAACACCTACACAGCAAATGGAAATTATTAGAGTAGGACATCGTTGTGAAAACACTAACATGGGTGCGTTGGGGAAGCGGACGAATAGAAAATAAGTTAATCCCGAACTTGCATGCAGCATTCTGATGCACCTGGCAGTGACAGTTGATCGCGATCAGACCTCCTCAAACGTGTGATCCCTAGTATACCGCTGTATGAAGATACATAAGATATGAGAAAGTTACAGCAGCGGCACGTGGAAATAGCCAATGATTTGTTGCTCCGAATGCATAGCTCCAACACCGACCTAAGTAGGGTCGTGAGGGGAAATGTGCCGAGGAGGTGAGCCGTAATATCGTCCCGCGTCATTAACTGGAACGTAACCCACCACAACATAGACCCTGTTCTGCAGGGTCTCAGGCTGTCAATACTGAGCTAGCTTATTCCAAAACAAATTGCTATAAGTTGACTAAGATGAACCGGGACCTACTTGGGCTCGTTATTTTGTTCGAGAATGACACTCGAAGTCCGTCCTGGACCACCAGCCAAGACTACCCCAATTCTGCAGGACGGGACGAGGGTATTACCTAGTTCTTTTCAATTGCTGCCTTATGTTTTAGGATACCTATTGTAACCAGGTAACCGGCTGATCAAGCTTTCATTGCATAAGACGGTGTGCCCCTTTTACCGCTCCGATTCCCATCACAGCAGTGTAGTATCAAAGCAAATGAGGTCAAGACCTTATATTGATTGGTGATGTGTCGATTATGTTTCACTGTTATTATAATATGTAATCTTCTTGTTTAAACCTCGAATGCGTGACTACATGAGCAGGCTCACGTAGTTACGTGTACTCGTCGATTTAAATGAGATAACTAGTACTATTTTGAGACTACCCATAGAACACCGTATCTCATCATGCCCGTGCTCGAGAGCTTATCGCTGGCTACGAAATATCTGACCGGCGCTGCCGCTACTTACGTTAGTTATTATTTGCCCGGAACTACGGAACAAACCGACTGATAATGAAGATGGGTAGTGGCTTGTGGTCTTTGCCTACAGAATCTTTCTCCATCCCCTAAAGGACTATCCGGGGCCGTTCGTAGCTAAGGTAACTGAAGGCTATGCTGGGTTTTACGCTGGTCTCCAACGACTACACTTAGTCACCCAACAAAGTCACCAAAAGTATGGTATGTAATCATGCAACCACCAGTAGGTGGCTTATGCAGTTACTGATCTGATACTACAGGCAATGTTGTTCGAATTGCCCCCAACCGTCTCGTGTTTAACAGTGTAAAGGCACTCCACGGTAATGACTCTCTTACTTGCCGTAATGTCAATGCCTACATCTCTAACAGAGCACAGACATCTATAACAATGACAGAGTTGTCAAGTCACACGTTTACCTGGTCACGCTGGGATTTACCGGGACCATTAACGTATTCAGTGTCATTGATAGAATAGCTCATCGTTCAAAACGGAAACTGATCGGAGCGGGAGTATCAGAGCGAGCCATGCGGGAATTCGAACCCATCATGGCCGGCCAGATTGACATATTCTTGAAGCAGATATTGGAGTCCAGTCAGAAATCCGAAGCTGTGAATATGTCAACTCGCTGCAAACGCTTGACGATGGACGTTATAGGTTTACTAGCCTTTGGGTACCCCATGAATACCCAAACCGAGGAGCGGTACCGTACTCTCCACGGCGGCATCGAGGCTAGCAATGCCCATAACAATGTCCTAATGCAGTGGCCGAGACTACAGTCGAAGGTAATCGCTTATCCTTTGCATTACCTGACCTTGTCGGCACAGAAGCAGGCATTCCAATTAATCGAGAACATGATCAAAACGCGAACAGCCGAAGGCAAGGACGCTCGGCGTGACCTCTATGCCCAAGTTGCCGATCAGCTAGAAACCAACCCGGAGTTCCGACAGAGCGACATATGGTCCGAAGCACTTTTCCTAATTCCCGCTGGTACGTGAACCTCAATTAAGCGGAAATAGAGGGGTAGTCAGCTAATAAAATATCAGGAGGTGACACGACGGCTGCTGGTATCAGCGCCCTGCTCTTCTATCTAACTCGCAACCTTGAGTGTTACTACAAATTAGAGCAGGAGATTCGCACCACATTCATTGATAGCAGCGAAATTCATGGAGGCCAAAAATTGTCTAACTGTCAGTACCTTCGCGCATGTATCGACGAGGCGCTCAGGATATCCTCGCCTGTTAATGGTACACTCTGGCGTGAGCTGGCAGCCGACGATGATGGCAGTAATCCCTTCATTGTGGACGGTCATTTCATCCCTAAAGGAGTCCAAGTGGGCGTCAACATATACACACTACATCACAACCCAGAGTATTTCCCTGAACCATATGCTTTCAAGCCTGAACGATGGCTCAGTGAAAGCGAGGCAGAGCAGCGTAGTATGAAGGATGCCTTTGCTCCGTTTCAAATTGGCTATCGTGGCTGCGCAGGTAAGCCAATGGCATACTTGGAAACTAGCCTGGTCATAGCGAAACTTTTTTGGTATTTCGATTTTGAAGCAGCGCCCGGGGAAGCGGGTCAGGTCGGTGGTGGAAAGGTCGGTGGTGGAAAGGTCGGTGATGAGACCGGTAGACATAGACCGGGCGAGTTCCAGATGTATGATGTCTTCGCTTCAGGGCATGACGGCCCAATGTTAGTTTTCAAGCCCCGTGGGCTTCATTGTGAGGAGCTAGCTGCTTTGTAGAGGTGGAACAAGGAAGGTTTGTCGCTGTTTCGGGCTCGACTCCGATACATTTCTCACATTTGTATGTACAATACTTTGTTAAGACGAGGAATCGTAAGACAATGAGTTTCCACACCAAAGCCGCGATACATGCCTACAACAAAATGAGTTCCGCAACCAAGTATATAAACACGAGTCTATTTTCTCGAGTTCAAATGCATAGACGCTCAATAGTGAAGGAAATTTGCCACATCCTAAGCGAATTAATTTTACTGGTAGCACACCTAATAGGAGAGAAATGTTTGTTATTACCTAGGCCTACCAATCAATATCCCTTCGAATAGATTCCAACCAACTGACTTTCGCGAGCCTTGTCTCGTAAGCATCGAATAGAATGAAAGGTGACATGCCACAAAGGTAGCGCGATACACAATGGGGTCGAGGAAAACAATTGCCCACCTCGCCACGTGCTTTATTTCGGCAGCAATGAAAAAGAGTGAATGAGATTTTTCGTAATATTCACTTGCTTTTGACTTTCTCTACATATAAAATCAACTTATCTGACCCCCCGAGTTCTTTCATCTACTTCTAAGATCTTTCATACAGACAGTCAACTCTGACCATATTCACGCTTGCTATCAATTTCTAGCTACCTAACTTTCGACGCTGCTCTTCTCTGCCGGACCTTCGGAAAGTTGCTATAAACATGGAAAACCAGGTATTATTCTCAGTCGACGCCGGAATCATTCCCGTCAACACTCAAATCATGACGGCAGACCATGTACTGGGCTACCAGACTACTCCAGGAAGCTTCGGTGTATTCCCTGCCGAACTTTGGCTCAGTGCGTAATCATGTTCCTATTTCTCCTTTCTTTTGGCAGCTTTCATAGCATTTGGTTTTCTTTCTAGAGTAGGAAGATATCTTGAATCTTCCAAATCCTTCAAAAACACGCCCAAAATGGTGATTACTGACTCTAAGTGTTCCAGTGGTTCACAAATACCTGCACTCAAAGAGGGATATAGTCCACCTCTCCTCCGTCAATAGTACTTTATATTCACTTCTTACGTTTGACCGCGCCAAGGATGAAGCCAAGACTGGCTACTCATGGTTCGGGCAAAAAAAGCCGAGCATGCTATATGTCGCGTTAAAACAAGGGCGTCCACTAGACGAAATTGAAAAAATTGTCGCGGGATACGTCGTGGGTCATGCTGGATTCGGATGTTCCCTTCTGGAAACACACCTGATGGCCTGGGGGCCCCCTCTTCATCTTGCTGTGGGAATGAATCGCATTGATGTCGTGAAATTGATCTTGAGGGCTGGCGTTAGCATCAACATTAGATATGGCGGGAACACAATGGATGTGTGTCCTACATATGCGCATACCTGTTGCGAAGGAAAGGGATCGAAATACTGTAAGAACGCACTCGACATTGCGAGAGAACTCAAGAATTCGAAGATCGAACAGTATCTTCTGCGACAAGGTATCGAGGACCTCGGTCGACACGAAATGATATACGACTTTGCACGAGATGAGTATGAACAGGTGTATTCAGTTGAAAAACATTGGTGGCCTGAATGGTAGGGAAAGCAATGTTGACTACTGATGGAATCTTGTATTGAATATTTTGTGGGAGCTAGTAAAGTAGTACAATCGTTGTTGGTCTGGGCTAGACCTCTCAAGATCATGATATGCTTGGAATTCTCATGATGTACTCTTGTTAGCTCTATGTGGCCTTATGGCGGAGGCCAAAAGTTTTATGTTGTTTGTTACATTATTTGAAGCAAGATCTGACCTGGATCGTGGCTGATGTGACTGGCTGCGAAACCTTGTCCCATTATCTCCTCGAGACCTGACTGTAAAGACGATGACCGAGATTGAAGACGGAAAGAATAAATCATGATATGATTATGTTTATTGAATATGTGCTGATAATTCTCACTCAAAAATAAATATCATTTGCAAAGAGCGTAGTGTAGCTGGTTCATTGGCTATAACACCATTACGGGCTACCGCCCTTCCCCGTGATTAACTCTCTCGCAAAGCTCAAGAAGCATATGACCTGCCCATTCAAAATCGTCCATGTCTAGGTATACCTGTGCGCTTAATCTCGCCCATAACCGACCCGCGTGGATGATCAGAGCGACGAAAGTCTTGTATTCCTTAACCATGGTCCTCATCATCCAGTCCTGTGTGTTAATTGTCGCGAGTTCGACATCGATAGGCAGAGCGACATTGGTCATCGCACACTTCGACATTGATCGTGACTCATTATCTAGCACTTCAGTCCCTAGTATGTGAGAGACTATCCTGCCACCTTCCCGGGCCAGGTTATGAGTGTACTGCATGATCTTTGCCTCGCCTCCGAGAACTTGCTCGCGCCAATTGATCGCCTCCTTTACGCAGACGAACGGGCTCGAGTCGACTGTGCCGACGAATTCGAAGTTGTTGACGAATGGAGACTTGCTTGATGGTGGGAGGGGATTAAACCTGGTCCCAAGCTTAGGAACATACCCGTGCGAAGTCGGTATGGAAGATGTGATCAGGTGCTGGTTACGTAGTGGCACGTAAAAGACAGCACAGCTCCTAGGTACGAAGAGCCACTTGTGGCAGTTGGAGACGAAGAAGTCCGGATCAAGATTCTCGAGATCAATGCCAACCATACCCACACCTTGTGCGCCATCCACGAGACTCATAATCCCAGCAGACCGGCATGCCTTGGTGATCGCCTCATAGGGGAAGCAGACGCCTGGCAGGCTCGATACCACATCGAACAAGCATATTTTAGCACGCTTCTCGGCGTTTGCGGCGCTATCTACCGCGGCATGGAATGCTTGCACGATGTCCTCGTCTTCACAAGGATATGTGATGTTGATAGGTCGCGACGATACTTTCCCAAGACTACTGTCCACCACGTAATCGATCACTTTGGCGCATCCACCGTAAACAGTGCTGAAGTAAAGGATTTCATCTTTACCATCATCATCCCACGCGATACTACGAAGAACGGCGTTGACCCCTGTAGTGGCATTCGAAACGAAGACGACTGTATCAGTAGGCGCGTTGATGAACTTCGCCATAGCCGCTCTAGACTCGTCTAGAATGATAGGATACTCATATCGGATATAACTGTCGGGTGTTGCCTCACAAAGGTCCTGATGACGCTTCATGTGATTTCTGATGTCGCGTGGTGCAGCGCCGAACGATCCTAATTGAATCAACACTGTTCGTCAAATTTGCCTTCATCTGTCTTACCATGATTGAGGTATCGATGTTCTGGATGAAATTCAAAGTACTGGAGCATTCTTCTTCCGAACTGAGGCGACTTCTTATCATCCATTTTGTCAGTCCGTCCGCGGCGCGGAGACTAAATGAGTTTCAAGTTCGTTGGATAAGCAGCAATCTGCGTGCTTGTGATGCAATAAAAGAGTATGTTAATCCGTTGTTTGCATTGAAGGCCAGTAGTCTCCAACACGGAGCACCGGCGTAAGTCTCTCACGACGTCCGATTCTCGGGCGCCGAGATCGTTAACTCACCCAATTTCATACTCGTGGCGCTGTTTATTTCACTGTTCATGGGCCGTTTGTACTTTGAGTCATTAACCTTTAGGGTTTCGCGAACTAGGTGCAAACCTTTCCTATTAGGGGTTCTTATCAGGTACATATCGGTCTGCATTCAGGGCTAGGCCTCGTGTGATGTAAATTGAAGGGCGTAGAATGGTAGAGCATTGTGTCCGATGTCGAAATTTCTATTCTGCTGCCCTTTAAATTCATGTGATAAAGCGAAGAACATATACTAATAAGATCGGATGGTGATTCGCCGTAATTACCTGTAGTTCAACTGCCTTAAAGGTGCGCATCCCACGCCAAGATATATCCCCAGGCTTATGCTTAATGCGTTCCAAGCAAGAAATCACCCAACAATTAATAGTATCCTCTTCGTTATTAGTCTGCTCAAGCGGCTGATTGTCTAACTATAAAACACATCAACACCATCATGAAGGAAGATCAAGAATTACAATTTCGATGCGCCAACAAAATCTACGGGAGTACGTGGCCTCTAATACTAGCGGCGGTGGCGCGATGCGAAGCTTTCTCTCGCCAAAGGTTTTGATTAACCTGCTTGAGAAGGTGGCTTGTTCTCGTGATCTAGCAACTGAATGGATTGTAGAAATAGGTAGGTGACAATAGGCATCAAAACGCCTCAACCCGGAGTATTCATAAGCCTGAAGATAGAAGGTAAATGACTAGTACGCATCGTTTGTTTACCTCCTGGTGTTAATGGGCTTCAGCATTCACTAGGTAGGTATTGATGTGGTTTGGGACAACTAGGATTCCTCCATTTAGGCGGGACCACTGAAAATCCGGATGAGGACTAAAGCACCCTTGATCTACAACAGCGCACCCATAGAGTTTAATCTGGGGGAAACACGGCCCGGAAGCAGTCTCCGCACACCAAGCAGTAGGGAATAGATGCGCCAAGGCTGCATTTGGTGTCGCGAGAAGACAAGCCACCCAGACCAGCTGCCCGAGCATTTGCCGAGAGGCGAGAGAGACAAGAAAATCAATCTGCGGACGAGAAGAACCGACCTATCCACATCACGGGGAATGCGGCAAGGGCCATGCCCTCTCCGTGATTTGCTTCTCCGCAGTTAGCCAGATCCGGCTGATTCGCGGAGGCACGCTGCCACGCGCTACCGTGACCAAGGCAGGCTCTCCATGGCGGCAGCATATTGGCTGTGGGCCTTTCCAAGCATTCTCCAAGGCTTGGGACCTCTGAGCGGAAATGTAAATGCGCAATTATGTGAAGTATAAGATGGCGAGAGGCCAAGTATTTCCTGGTCGTGAGTGTTGTCGAATGGCGTGGATCCAGAAAGGAAGAAGGCCAGAAGGACCGTGCTTCTGCAGATTGACATTTCCCCATTTACCGTTGAGCAATGAGATTCCAACAGATTGCTGCGGCTCTGTCCGTGGCTTCGACAGCCATAGCAGCCCCTGCTGATACCGTTGCGAGGGAGAGCGCGTCATCTGCTGACGGTCTGGATTGGGCAGCGGCGTACACGAAGGCCAATGCCGCGCTCGCTAAGCTATCATCGAGCGACAAGATTAATATCGTGACCGGTGTCGGCTGGAACAAAGGTCCTTGCGTCGGCAACACACCAGCCATCAGCTCGATCGGCTATCCACAGCTCTGTCTTCAAGACAGTCCCCTCGGTGTTCGTTATGGTAAGAGCGTCAATGCCTTCACCCCAGGTATTCAAGCAGCCTCAACCTGGGATCGGACATTGATCCGACAACGAGGACAATACTTGGGTGAGGAAACTAAGGGTTGTGGCGTCCATGTCCTCTTGGGCCCTGTCGCCGGGCCATTGGGCAAGAATCCACTTGGTGGTAGGAACTGGGAAGGCTTTGGAGCCGACCCCTATCTACAGGGTATTTCCATGGCAGAGACCATTCAAGGAATGCAGGGCGCCGGAATCCAGGCGACCGCGAAACACTTCATTCTTAACGAGCAGGAGCTCAACCGCGAGACTATGAGCTCCTCTGTCGACGATCGCACAATGCACGAATTATATCTGTGGCCGTTTGCGGATGCCGTCCACGCAGATGTAGCTTCGGTCATGTGCTCGTATAATAAGATCAACGTAAGAGACAATCTCTCTGCGCAGAGGTACTATGGCAAACACTAATTCAACTTATCTAGGGAACCTGGGCGTGCGAGAACGACGGAATCATGAACAAGCTTCTCAAACAGGAGCTCGGTTTCCAAGGCTACGTGATGACAGATTGGAACGCCCAGCATACCACGCAACCGGCGGCCAACACGGGCCTCGACATGTCAATGCCGGGCTCTGATTTCAACGGCAACAATGTGCTCTGGGGCTCAAAGTTGAGCCAAGCCATCAGCGGCGGTCAGGTCCAACAGTCCCGAGTCGATGACATGGTCCGCCGCATCCTCGCGTCGTGGTATCTCGTTGGCCAGGACAAGAGCTACCCCAGCATCAACCTTGGCGCCAATGTGCAAGGGACACACAAGGACAACATCCGCGCCGTCGCACGTGATGGCATCGTGCTACTCAAGAACGACGGCAATGTTCTACCCTTAAAGAAGCCCGCTAAGCTTGGCCTAGTCGGCTCGGCGGCCGTGATCGGCCAACATGGTCAAAACGCATGTCAAGATCAAGCCTGCGACAGTGGTGCCCTGGGCATGGGCTGGGGCTCGGGTACAGCCCCATACCCGTACTTCAGCGCACCCTCAGACGCCATTAAGGCGCGCGCCCAGGCAGACGGGACGCAAGTCACCATCTCGTCGACGGACAGCACAGGCAGCGTCAGTGGTGCTGTTAATGGCGCTGACGCGGCCATCGTCTTCATCACATCCGACTCGGGCGAGGGCTACCTCACGGTCGAGGGGGTCGCGGGAGACCGGAACAACCTCGACCCGTGGCACGGCGGAAACGATCTCGTCAAGGCCGTCGCGGCGATCAACAAGAACGTCATCGTAGTCGTGCACTCGGTCGGCCCTATCATTCTTGAGACGATCCTCGCGCAGCCCAACGTCAAGGCCATCGTCTGGGCGGGTATGCCGTCGCAGGAGAACGGCAACGCGCTCGTCGACGTTCTGTACGGCAGCACCGCGCCCTCGGGCAAATTGCCATACACCATCGCCAAGTCCGCGAATGATTATGGAACCACCATTGCTCGCGGCGACGACAGCTTCAGCGAGGGCCTATATATCGATTACCGCCACTTTGACAAGTCTAATATTGCGCCTCGGTACGAATTTGGTTTCGGCCTGTGTAAGTTCTCTCGCCTATTTCCACCTGGTTAACTAGCATATCATGAGCTACTCTTACTAACGTGAGTTTCTACGTGATCAGCTTACACCAACTTCACCTACTCTGGCGTTGCTGTTTCAGGAAAGCCCACGTCGGGAGCCGCAACTGGAAACGTCATTCCAGGTGGCCGCGCCGACCTCTGGGATACCGTCGCAACAGTCACCGTAACAGTCGCCAATTCAGGCAGCGTGAAGGGCGCTGAGGTAGCACAGCTGTACGTAGGATACCCAGCATCAGCCAATACGCCGCCGAAGCAACTCCGCGGCTTCCAGAAGACTCTCCTCGATGTAGGCGCAAAATCTAGTGTCTCTTTCCCACTTTTGCGTCGCGATATCAGCGTCTGGGACTCTACCAAGCAGAACTGGGTCATCCCCGCTGGCGATTTTACCTTGTATGTAGGTTCTAGCAGCCGGGATGTGCGACAGACGGCCAAGTTAACTGTAGCGTAATGGAATGAACAGCGCTGAGCAGTGCGGGACGGGTTCAATTAGGTGTATATAGAAAACATGAACTCGAAAAAAAACATGTGTACACTTTCCGTTACCGGTGACTATGGAATTCTCGATGAATGAAATTTGGTGTTCCTGTGGCCTGACCGAGCACAGCCCTAGCGACAATACTGACACCAATACCTCTCTGGGAGTCTTCTGCAGTGAGAGATGTCAGCCACGCAGAGCGCGCCGGCTACTAATTGATCTGTTAAACATTAGTGCAGGAACGCCGTCATTCAGTAAGACTGTTGAAGTCTCTGCAAGATTTGAAACCAGTATAAGACAGTCGAGTTGGCGAATTGCGAGCTATTCCGATAGACATCCACCTCTTTTCACACCAATCCAGCGTTGGCTGCAAGCCGAACGATAATCATTTACTTTCATTCAAGGAAAGTTGAACTCCCAACACTGTCATAGCTCGTATGTTGGATTATAGACTGCGCAGGTTGCCAGTAATCAGTCCAAAATGCGAGCCGGCTTGCGCAGATTCTTAAGATGAACAGAGACCTTCACAACAGCGCCATCCGCACGACGAGCTTCCATCTTGAGTCCGAAAGAGACGAATCTGAACTTGCCAGAGAACACGTAGGCGGGCTCGGGGGCGTCGCCTAGAAGAAGCTCACCGCGATCGTTCAAGTCGGGTTGGGGGCTCACGAAGCGCTGGACTCGTGGCATCTCCGGGCTCTCTTCTTTCATCATCACGAAGAGCGTGTCTTCCTTCTCAAGCCTGGCTCCGCTGCTAATGCCGACGGTCTGGCTGCCGCTAGCGAGCTCGCCGCCGGGTTCTTGATTGGTGGGCGTGACAGGCATGGGGACGAAGTTGGGGCGGTTGTTGTTGATATCCCGAATCAGAGACGTAGCTCGCTCGTATTTCTCGCACTTGATCTCCACTCCGTCAGCATCTACGTTGCGTGGTAGGGCAAATGCTTCCGGATGCTCGTTTATCATTGTCCAGATGGCGTCGGCCGTGGCGTCACGCAGGGTGCTGAACACGTGCATGTCCGCGATGTCGTTGTTGATCAAGTGCACAACAACAAAGACAAGGCCCTCAGAGTGCTGCTTATCCTCCCACTTAACCAAATTCTGCTTAAGAGCAAGGACGAGACCCTCGGAGAAATGTAGTTGGTGCATGGGGGTGCTCTTGTAGGCGATGCGAAGGTTGGGTGGAGTGTCGTCTGCATCATCTGTGTTCGTAGTGTTATTCGCGCTGTTGGGGAGTTGGTCATGGTTCCTATGAGATATGTCAATGAAATTTCTTTTGTCGATCGCGAGAGTGAGTCATATATGTGACGTACGTTGCATTTGCGCGTGGGTTCACAGGAACAAGAAACTCTCGAGGAGCGTTGCGAGGATTAGTTGGAGTCTGAGCAGCGGCGGCAGCGGTAGCAGCTGTGAAATAACTTTAGTATAGGACAATGAAAGACAAAGCAGCTGGATATCATAGCTCACCTTTCTTCATATTATAGACACGCATGCCGACAGCTTGGGGCTCATATACGCCGGAGATAAGACGCTCGCGAAGACTTGTCTTGCGCCGATGAATCTCGACTGGATGGACAACAGGGGGGTCTGGAGCATTGGACTTTTGCTTTTTAGTGTTCTTGGGGCCGCCGTCATTGTCATTGTCTTTATCATTCAGGCCGCCTGCATCACGCTGAGCTCTGGGGCGCTTAGCTGCGCGGGAAGTACCAATTCGTCCACAAGGGAGTGCGTGACGACCACCCCGGGCGGAACTAGCACCACGACCACGGCCACGCGCGGTAGCAGTGCTACCGCTCCGAAGGTTTGCATCGCCTTGAGTAGCAGCGCCATCAACTGTGGCTGGATCGCAACCATCATCAACTTGCATCCTATCAGAAGCAACGTTGCTACCGGGGGTTGTAGCAGAATCTTCCATTGTATCGGCAACTTCAATTCTGTCGACGAGGCTGACAATGTCAGTGTGGGTCAAGGTACTAGAGTGTCTAGAGGAATTATATGAAGAATTGGAGGCGTGGGACTCGCTATCTTGAGAGGGGCGTAGATAAAAGGTTGAGCGATACCGATTGTTCTGATATGCGTTATCTTGCTGCGTAGGGAAAGTAGGCAGAAGGGGCGTATTCCTAGATAAAGTAGAAGAAGAGTCTATCTCAATGCTAGGAATGGGAGTATCAAGGGAGATGGGGGGTGGATGAAGACCGCAAACGTTAGAAGTGAATGGCGTGAAGAAAGAGCTATCACGCGGGGCTCGACTGGTGCGGTCAGGAGTCTTGGTATGATTGGTGTGAGTGTTCCGCTGTGAGCGTGTAGTGGACATTGAATGTGAGCTGAAGGCAGAATGCCTACCCGTCTCCCACAGACTTTGGTGTCTAGGGGTTACCGGAGAGATGAGCTGGACTTGTGAAGGCGTAGCGTCTTCGGTATCCATCACCCCCGAGTTACTCCGGTGATGACCGCCTCTCATTCTATCACAGGCTGCCAGCTTGACTAGCTCTGAGTGAGAGATTCCCGCAATCTAACAGCACACACTAGTTCCTTGTTATCAATGATAATGAGATAATACTGCAGTATGGCAGCTCCTGAGTAGTTCGCACCCTTTACCAAATTGCAATGGTCGTAATTGTTACGGTTGATACCGACCCGTAGATGCAGATCCTATTGCGAAGGCGTGTGAAGCCTAGAATTTATATTTTAGTAGTTCTGGTTTTTTGTTGGAAGTGCCACACCTCTCATCAAAAAGTGCATCAAATCACGAAGGCATAAGACTGAGAATCCGGCCGAAATCCTCTGGGCACCAAACCCAGACGAAGGAGGAGAAACAACCGAAAGTAATTTTTGAAACGGATGTATGTGGTTGAAATCGCCGGTGATATAGATCTAATTACGAGTTGATATGTTGTGGCCATCTGGTGGTTATTCTAGCTTTGGTTTGTCAAACGGCAGGCACGTTTCTTGACTTTAGAACTTGGAAGCACAACACACCAGGTCGCCTTGAGTACTAGATGACAGTATCAGCCCCGGCATTAGTGAGTACCTAGTCTTGAAGGCTAATGGATCGGGTGCAGGTACATCTTTGTATTCATTCTTTATCTACTTGCCAAATGAGGTTGCTAGCTTATGTAATACACGGTATAACCCTCCTAAGGGCCCAAAAGAAAGAAACCAGTGCCTATCAGTGAGTTTTATTCCATATAAGCAAGGACAGAAATTAGCTTTCGTTTGTGCTTCCCCGAAATGCCAAGCCCTCATGCCGCTCCTTTGTGCACACGACCTTCAAGATTGCTCTAACTAAAAGATATCTTAATAGAGCATGGGTTCAGTTTTAGATAAGAATGAATCTCTGGATAGTAGCTCCTTTTGATACGATCATCTCCGGTGTGAGGCGTGGATCATAGTTGATGACTTGGCCAGTTTTCTTGTTTTTGTATAACTGGAAAGTCGTTGGGCCACTGATCGTCTCGGTGTCTATCCTTTCCCAGTCCGTTGGAAGTGGTGGCAATCGTGGATCCTCATCTGAAAGAACACCCGTCTTCTTGTTCATAAATCGATAGTTTCTTCTATGGTCCGTCGACTCTGTGAATACTTGCACTCTCCAGTGATCTTCTAGAGGACCAAGTAATGCCGTTGCATCTTCCAATCCGCACACGTAGCACTCGCCCACAACGCTGTATCCACCCCCAGATTCTGGTCGCAATACTATTGGCGAGTCACATCCAAAGAAGACACATATGACGTCGCCTTATATGACTTTAGTGTCGAAACTACCCGAACAGGAAGAAGACTAACCTTGCTGGGCACCTGCTGGGCCTAGCCCCAGGTAACCCTCATTTGTTGTTATGAAATACCTGTGACGCATTAAATCGCGGGAATAGTCTTCATGGAATGAAGAGACACCCTTGATGGAGTTTCCCTGTGTTACTAGACCCGTTGCTAAGTTATTGTTGGATAGATGGGAAGCCCAATCATCCAGTGTTGGGACGTTGTGGATTGGAAACCGTTCACGGAGATAGTTTCCTGTAGTTATCTTCGTATAAACGCTCCAAATAGGTTCTCCAGTACGATATGTGCGTTCTCTACCCTTATAGGGCGGGTGAGCATTACCAACCTTGAGGTTAGGGTCGGAATCGGGATCTGTGGACGAGTATCGATCATCGCGCAACCCACAGGGTATAGAGGTCGCTGGCAGAACATCTTTGATTACAGCACAGGAGACTCCCATAACTTCTAGCATGTTTGTATTTATAAGCCTGGCGCGGCAAGGGGAATATCCTGCCGCAAATTGCCAGTCGATAGGTTTCGGCCATGATCCCGAGGTCGAGAAATCAGGCGCCCAAGATGTTAGCCTGCTTTGTGTATGGCTTCTGAAGCTGCAATCTCTCAATAATTCCAGTCGGTTTGTATACTCTATGTGTTTGATGAAAACATCCTTGTAGACTTCGTTTACACTTGCGCCATAATCCGGCTGTAAGACCTGCCTAAGGGGTTGAGGAAGGAGGCCTAGGAGCGCAAAGACAAGGTCTCGAGGATCAGTGCATTGTCTGTTCTTGATCAATCGAAGTATGTGAGATGCAGGAACTTGTCGGATGTTATTTCTTGTCAACTGTTCGACGAAGAATAATTTCGCACGAGGCAGTATCGAAGGCATGTTGTTCTTGTTCTGCATAACTTCTGAATTAGTATTGAAAATCCTGTACGCCAATAACTCAACTCACCCATAGCGTAACTATCGCCTTGCGAAAATTAGACCAGCTGATTTCCTCAGCGCCGCATTGTATGACAGCGTGGTAATTTGCAAGCTGGATTTCTTGGATGACCCAAACACGTTCGAACCATGACCTGGCCAATAATTCACTGATAGCTTTCCAGGTCTCTTCGTTATAAGGAAGCTTACAATTTGCTTCGCACCACCAAGGCTCCTCCGCGTCAGGGGTACAAAACATCCAATTGTCTTTGGTCGTCACGACTTGGCGGCCAAGGTAATCGAGTGTTCTAATAGCCAAAGCACTGCTATAATCACCGGGTCCAAGCCACACTACCACTCGGCTGGCTTGTTTATATATGGCTGACATTCGTTTAACTTGTGCGGTCCTCTCATTTTCATCTGATTGATTGATGCATATAGCGTCTATCCAAAGAGACCGAGACCGATCCTTGTAACGGAGGTGCGTCAAAGCGGTCGCCAAGTTTGATCCAATTGTCAAGACCGCCGGGACTATTGATTTATCGTCAGTTACAAAAACTGGATTGCTTGCTTCGCCCGTGCCCCAGGTGTACGATATAGCTTCATATGTCGCAGAATGGCAGCTCGGCTCTGTGCCATTCTCTGATGCGACGTAGAGTGAACGGTCAAAAGTGGGATCAGGGTGTTCCCAAGTTGCTTTCCAATTGCTTCCATCATCTTCTTCGTAATAAAAGAACGCTTGGCTCTCGGTTGTTTCATAGACCTTCCACTTGTTTGGTAGTGTTCTCTTAAGCGAATCTAGATTCATTATATTATTGCTCTTTTTCGTCAAAGTAGCATGATGGACATGTGAGATATGCAGCCGTATCGGCTCGTGAAGTTCGCCCGGGAGGAGAGTGGCGAGCCTTATTTCACAAGAATGTGAGAGCTGCCGATAAATGTAAGGATCTTGAGCGAAAGCCCCGGGATAAGAATTTGGTGAGTGCATTAGGTTTGTAAGACTGTGATTACAGCTTATAGAGAATCATGCGAAAACCCGGTAAACATAAGTAGAAGCTGCGTGACTTACCGAGCTGACAATTGGGTGCTGCAATCAAGTTTCTTATATCTTGGTATAGCTTTCAGCTATGCGATATTGATTGGCGCAAGGAGGCATGTTGTTCAACGTTATTAACTGGCCATTAGTTTATCTTACTTAAGAACAAATCATGTGTCATGATTTTGGATCAAGGATTGGTAGTATTTATTATCCCGGTACCAGGCAGTCATGTCAAATGAAGAGAGAGAGAAACCAACGTATGACTTCAGCTACTTCATTCAAGCGAATCAATGATAAAGGCAAGAACATGCTCAGGAAGCGAACTCCCACTATAGGTGCAGGGCTTTCTATTCACCGATATGACGAATCGAGAACTTTCAACTGTACAGGCCCCATGAGCCCATGTAACGGCGTTGAGGGTGTAGAGCAACCCCAATCCATTGGACTCGACTCGGACTATCTCCCTATAGAAACGCCAATGACACCGTCAAATAAAAGAACGCCCAGTCAATATGTGTTCAGGCCCGGACTGGAACCTGATAACTTATCTGAGGTGGTCACATAGGCCAGCTACCTGCGTCTTACATAATACCAGATATCAACAAGTCCAGTTCTCATTCGCTCAATAGATCGAGACCCCAGCCAACCTGGGCTATATTCTCCATACATAGTCTAGACTCTATTTCCGTTACGCCTGTCGCTCGTAAGCTTCGGCCAGCCTCATTCCTACCCACCCCACCCCACCAGGAGGGCAATAAGGTGTCTAACGAGGAATGACTCTGGCAACATAGCCATTTGCAACCTACTTTTATCTGCGTCTTACTTTTTCATTGATTCTAGATATTGTTGATTGAATTGAGATGAATTTCATTTGATTTAAGTCGCTGTACTTTTAATTTACGGATATCCAGCAGCCTCGGGTGCGTGATAATAAGACCAGCTCCTTGACTAGAGAGGGGTAGGTGTGAGTCACTCAAGTACTCGGAGCAGAGCCTTAGTAATACGATACTAGAATTCATGAGTGAGAATATACCATGTCACGAAATAGCTGCTTGTGGGACAGTTCGGTATTGAAATGCCTTGGGCGACTTTTAGTTCTCCTCAAGCTTAGCTAGGGATATAAGCTAAGAAATTCGCATTCATAGAATGGAATACTTGATAAAATGGGAAATCAGAGGACCAGCGGCGACTTAAATAAAATCAATAAACCGAATATTACCGAATGAGAGCTATGAGAGAAGCAGCAAGGGAGCTAAATGCTGACTACCCCTGAACTGACTTTCCGGGAGGTCCGTCGTCTCCTTATACGTACGAATTGACCCCTTACGGATTCATCCCAGCTTAGACGCGACTTTCTTTGATTCTCCCAGACTTGCAGATCTTGAAGCCGCATCGACTTTTCAGGCGAAATCCCTTAGTAGAACTGATAACCCTACATTTTCATTCGATGAACTCAGTCATCAGTACGAGCCACTTTCTCCGTGTTAACACGAAACACTCAGGTGACTCAGATGTTACAATGCGAGAAGTTTGCATGCAGTCTGTACTACACAAAACTGAGCTTCTTGACTTTTGAGCTCTATCGGTAAGAACGTAACAACAATCTACCACGCGCGTGCTGGAGTGTAGAAACATGTAATTTCCACTCGTCTAGGTTGTGCTTCTCTTATCTTATGACTGCTTCCCGGACTTTAGTAATGTGTTGTTTAAAAGAGAGAATCTGCTGTCATGAAGCACACGTTTGAGGACCTTGGTGTAGCACGGATTTGATCATGAGCAATTTTGTACTCCTGTGGTATATCAAGTGGACCTTATCCAGGGATAGTTTTGTAAGGAATCAGTTATAAATGGAAGCTGCTGCGGCCTCAGTCGCAAAACTCTTAACCTTTATCTAGTTCAGTATATCTAACTATCGATTGTTCATCACAATTCTCAGATCAGCATGGATTCATTGAGCTCCGTTGTTTGGCTTGTCACATTATTAGTGTTGATTGGAACGGTATGCCATATCTCATGATTGCCGTTATTTATACAGCTTATTAGGGATGCATACTAATTAATACGTAGGCCTTATCCTATTTTCTATATCGTGGGATTTACAACGTCTTTTACCATCCTCTCCGCTCATACCCCGGCCCGTGGCTTTGGAGCGCAAGTCGCCTACCATATACTATCTCCATATTCAGAGGAGATTCTACGCATAAAGTCAAGTCGCTACACGATAAATACGGCCAAGTTGTTCGGATAGCCCCAGACTCACTCTCATATTGAAGCAGTATAAGTGGTTTTGCTTACGTAAATCGCTGCCAGGGGGTCAAAATTCACGTAATGGGCTAGAAAATAAGGGTATTATTGTAATCAATACTATATATACTTAGCCATACATTCCTTAGTTTTATACACTAGCACTTAATTTTTCGATTGAATTTATTATTAATTTCTTTTATTTTTATAAGATTATTTACTACTTTACGTAATTATATAAGTCCTTATTGATTTATTTAATTCCGACTAGTTTAAAATACGTAATATTTAGATTTTTTTTTAAATTAGGGTTTATAGTTATTATAATTATTTATAACCGTTTTATTTAATATTTTTAATAAAATATTTGTTATATTACTTTTCTGTTTAAATTATAAATAAACTATTATTATATTAATTTAATTATATTTTTTAAAATGTTTAAAAAATTAAAGTTTTAAAAAAAAAAACGTAAAAATACGTTTAACTTTAAATTAAAAAAGGACTTTTTTGTTTTTAAACACTTTAAAAGCTTTTTTTTTTAGCTATTTAAAAGATTTTAAAAAAATATTAAAAGTTTATTTAATTATAAAACTAAAATATAAAATTATTAATGCAAGTTTAATAGCTTATAATTAATAAAAATAAGTTATTAAAGCTTATATTTATTTTAATTTTTAATATTAATTTTTATAAAATTTTAAAAAAAATGCGCAAAAAATATTTAAAGCTTTTTATAATAATTTAATATAAATAAATTAAGCTATAAAACGTTTAAATTATATAAGTTTTTAATAAAATAATTTATATTATTATTATTATTATATAATTTAAGCAAGCTTATTATTAATTTATAAATAATAATATAAAAAGCAAAAAGTTTTAAGATTTTAAAACTATTTTAAATATTATAAAATATTTTAAATAGCTTTAAAGTTTTAATTTGTTTAAAATTATTTAAAGCTTTAAAAATAATTAATAAATAATCGCATTATTAAAAAGATCAAAACTTAAACTTAATATTTTATAGAATATATTAAATATAAAAATCTAAAAATATTAAAAACTTTTAAGCTATATAAAAAATTAAAATAATTTAAAGTTATATAAAAAAAAAAACAATTTAAAAAGTTATAAATAAGCTAATAATTATTATAATATTATAAAAAAATAATTATAAAAATTTTTAAATATTAAAACATTAGCTTTGTTTATTTATATTTTTAAATAATTATTTTAATTATTTATAAGCATTTTTATGTTTTTAATTTTAGCTTAATTAAAATATAAACTATATTATTTAAGTTTTATTTATTAACTTTTATTATATTTTTTAATAAATATATAAATATAGCTATATTATATAAAATTGTTAAAAAATAAATTATTTATAACTTTTTATTGCTTAATATTATTAAGCTTTTATATGTTTTTATTTATTTATTAGTTTTATTTATTTTATAATATAATTAATAAAAAACTATTTTAAAATAAGTTTAAAAATTTTTTAAAAAATATATTTTTAAAGGTTTTTATATTAAATAATTATTTAACTTTTTATAAAACGTTTTTTTTAATTAAATTTATTAATAAAACTATTTTAAAAGTTTTTTTTATATAGTTTTTTTTAAACTTAAAGCTAAATTTTTAGTAAATAATTAAATTAATTATAAAAAAATAAAACAATAAAATAAAGCTTATAAATTATTAAAAAAAAAGTTTAAATATATAAACTTAAAATAAAATAAGTTTATTATAGCTATTTTTTTAAACTATAAAAATATTTTTAAAAACTTAAAACTTTATAATTTAAAAATATATTTTAATTAATATTAAGTTTTAGTTAAAAATATAAAAAAAAGTAATAAACTTTATAATATTAAAAACTTTATTAAAAAATTATTTAAAAAGCTTATTAAAAAAACTTTAAAAAAGATTTTAGCTTATATAAATAAAAAATATAAAAAATTATATTAAATATTTTATAATAATTTGCTTTATTAATTAAATTTTTAAATTTATAAAAAGTTTAAGCTAAATAATTATAAATAATATATTAAAAACGTTTATAAAGTTTAAAAACATTTAAATTATTAATATAATTAAAATTTAAATAAACTTTTATATTTAAATATAAAAGTAATATTAATAATTTTAGCTATTTTTGTTATTTTTATTAGTTTTAAAAATTAAATTAAAATTAATAAAAAAAGCTTTTAATTAATTTAATAATTTAGTTTTAAAAACGTTAATAATTTAATAAAAAAACTTAATTATTTTAAAATTAATTAAACTAAAACTATTATAATTTATAATAAGCTAAAAAACATTTTAAAAAAAATTAAAAATAAGTTTATAAACGTTTTAAAGCATATATATTAAAAAGATATTTTTAAATAAAAAAATAATATTAATATAAATATTTTTATAGTTTTGTAAAATTATTTTTAAAGCTTAAGCTAATAAATTTTTGCTTAAAAAAGTAAAAGTAAATAATTATATAAATTTTTTTATTATTTTTAAAAAAATAATATTACTTTTAAACTTATAGTTTATTTTAATTATAAAAAAAAAGGTTATAAAATAATAAATTATAAATTTATTAAAAAACTTAACTTTAAAAAAATTATATATTAAAATAAAATATAATATTTAAAAAGTATTTAATTATTTTTATTATTTAAATATTTATTTTTATTTATAAAAATAATTATTAAAAAATATAAAAAAAAAAAAATATTATAATGTGTTTTTTAATATA